>ONZH01025164.1:0-130738 GCA_900303285.1 Rhinella marina
TCTGCCTGAGGAGGTGGTGATGGTAAGTTCACTAAAAGAGTTCAAGAGGGCCTGATGTATTTCTGGAGGGTAATAATAGTACAGGTTATAGTTACTAGAGAGGGGTCGTTGATCCAGGGAGTTATTCTGATTGCCTGATTGGAGTCGGGAAGGAATTTTTTCCCCTAAAGTGGGGAAAACTGGCTTCTACCTCACAGGGTTTTTTGCCTTCCTCTGGATCAACTTATAGGAAAACAGGCCGAACTGGATGGACAGATGTCTTTTTTCGGCCTTATAAACTATGTTACTATGTTACTTTTAGTATTTTTTCTGAGGCCACTTTAAGTTCCCAGTCCGCCCCTGCTCATGCACACTACATATCTGATTATAAGTCCACAAAAAACATTATCTTTAAGAAACAGATCCCTTTCATGTGCATGCCATTATTTCTCTAACTTGCATCAGTGAACGAACAGCATCCGGTCTGAATCCTGACCCATCCATTTCAATAGGTATATGAATGAAATGCCTCACTGATAGTTTCTAGGACATATAGATTGTTATTCTTCAGTTTTTCTTTACGTCCCTAAAAAACACATCAAAAACTGATTGCACCCGCACAGAAAAACTGCACACATTCAGCTTTTCCCTGAATAGGGGCATCGCTGCAAAAGGAAACTGTGACACATGTGGGGGCAATGTCACCAGCATAGAGAAATCTCTGGCAGGAAGATGGGCACTGTGACTGGCATCCAGAGAGACCGAATGGGTCAAAAAGAAAGAGAATGTGAAGGATTCCTGCTGTTCTCTCCACATTATGCTACTTATTACTTTGCTGCTGCATGTTTTGCACTCCTTCCGCCCCATGGCTGTAATACCAGTACAGGACTGCACTTGTCATACCATTAACATAAAGCAATACATATATGGCAATAATGTCCATAGGTATTATGATTTGAAAACCCCCTTTAAGGCAGCCTGTAACTCCACATTACAGCACCTGCAGGCAGTGACTACTCCTGGATACACAACTGCCTGGCAACCAGTCGCTGGCGCGCATGCGCAGAAGCTCCAGAGCCTCCTAGTGAGAACTGCCGCTGCCGCTCACGTTACCCAGCAGTGCGCAGCCGCCGTGGTCTCACTGGTGACGTCATCGCGCTTGTAGCAGCTCCGGCTAAGATGGCGGACCCACGGGTGAGGCAAATAAAGATAAAAACCGGAGTGGTGAAGCGGTAAGTTTAGGGGGTGAGCGCCCTGAGCAGCGCCTGTCATGTGGCGCTCTGCCTCCTAGTCCGGACACTAATAACCTGCGCGCCTACGTACGTCGCCTCATGGTCCACTGGCCACACCGCCAGACTTGCGTGACTGGGGGAGGCGTACTGTCCTGGCCATTCATTTCTACTACAGGGCCAGTCTAGTCTATGTGCTGCGTACCACATGTGGTGAAATGTCAGCTCCGCCCCTCGTGCCCTTCCAGTCATCACGTGGTGACTAGGAAACGAATGAGGCCTGTGTTGCCTATAGCAACTAATCACATTACAGCGTTCATTTTTCAAGAGTAGGTTAGGAAATGTAAGCTGAGCAGTGATTGGTTGCAGTGAGCAGCTTAGGTTATTGTTTTTTTTAGAAAGTGGTCATAAATTTCCCTGCATGTGTTCCTGGCCCATATCGGAGCCCCACCTCATTCAGATGGCTGCATTTTACCTGCAGCACCCAGACCTCTGCAGGGAGCTTATGTCACCCTAGGAGCCATCTAAATGAGGCTTTACTGTGATGTCATAGACACTCATTGACAAAAAATAATGCACCCATATTGCAGAACTGCAGTTTATGTCTCTGGCAGATATATTAATGATTACAGCTGTGGTCTGAATAGACACTGGGTCTTGTCACAAGACGGCGTAAAAGAGCTGCCCTATAGAAAGGTTCTCAGAGGCTACTTTTGGGTAGTGTACATCTTGGTGAAAGATCGTGGACACGTTGATCGTAGGCATGTCTCTATGACACATTCAAAGACATTTTGCCTGGTTGACAGAGTTTGAAAGGAGGTGTATCATTGAACTTAGAGGTGCAGGATGGTTATTTTGCTGAGGGTAAGGTTCCTCAACTCCAGTCCTCAGGGCCCGCCTGCCGGTCATGATTTGAGAATATCCCACAGAATGAATACCTGTGGTAAGTCATGATGCACTGACACTAAGTATATCACCTGCTCAATTCTAAAGAAATCCTGAAAACATGGCCGGTAGGTGGGTCCTGAGGACTGGAGTTGAGGAACCCTGATCTAGGATGTTCTGACCTAGGTGTTGGGAGCAGTGGCACAGAAGGCTCCAGATGGTGCAGACAGGCCACCATTAGGCCCCATGCACACGGCAGTGCTCCAGATGGTGACCAAAATGGTCGCCAATGTGACTTAGACTTTACAAATGGTGACAAAACTTTTTAGTCTTGTCACCATTTGCGCCTGGACCCCACCGGCACTTACTGATACTAGGTTGTGCTACTGCAGAGCCTAGTATCAGAGAACATGGAGCACGCTGCTCTCAGTGTGCTCCATGTTCCCTCAGCAGCACAGGGGAGAAGGAAGCTCTCCCTCCTCCCTGTGCTGCTGCTGCCACCAATGAGTGAAGAGAGGGGCGGAGGAGGGGAGGGGCCTCTGCACCACTAATGAGAAAAGGACCGATGAAGGATTTTGCCCCCAGAATTAAACGCCCTGCTGTCCGTTTAATTCTGGGGGAGGTGCAGCCTCGGCTCCAGGACTCCGCTGGCACTCCGCCCTCACATTGACCGTCTCCTGACAGAATCTGCTTCATGGGAGGTCAGGCTCTGGAGTGAGCTTCAGGCCGGGGGCAAATGTGTAGCATTACTTCATAGGCTGGCAGCGCAGCACTACTGCACTATATGCGCTGTAACAGCCTGTTGAAAGCAGCCTCTGGACTTTACATATGACATCCATGCTTATCACAGCAGCGGCGGGCGGTATTCATTGACGGCGCTGCCGCTCTGTCACTCACTGATGCGCTGTGCTGTGAGAAGCGGGGTGGCACCTTTCCTGAGCTGTGCTCCTGTGGGTGGCTGTGCTGAGACTGCACAGGCCCGTCCACCCGCTGAGGGCGTGACTTCTAGATGCCTGCAGCTAGCTCCGCCTCCGTCTCCTTCTCAGGCTCCCCTCTGGCAGACGTGTGCAGCACCGAGTGGGTGCTCAAATAATATGAAGAGGAGGATCTTCATTTAGGAAAAGTGACTGAGTGACCTACCTGCTGCAAGCTGCCTGACTCCCCACTCCCCCAGCCCAGACTCCTACAGACAAACAGTTTGCCTCTGACTGGTATGTCTTCTTTTTACCCCTGGCCATCATCCCTGTCCTCATTTCTCCCTCTTGTGACTCCCTGGCTCACACACTGTATGGCTAAATTTTTGTGACCGTATGTATTTTTGCAGTCCGCAAATTGCGGACATGCAAAATCTGGATGCGGTCTTTGTGTGATTCACATTGTTTTGCGGTCCCATAGGGGTTGTCCGGGTTCAGAGCTGGACCTGGACATATCCCTGTTTTCACCCAGGCAGCCCCCATTTCATTCTCTGACGCTCTCCTTTGTCCTGTGAAGAATTGCGCAAGACAAAGGTGAGTTCTGGTGACTCCATTGGTAAAGCTAGGCGGAGGCTTCCACCCAGCAGTGTTACTGGTGACATTACCGGCTCTGATGGGCGGGCTTCAGTGCTGGTGACGTCACCGGGATCACTGCTGGGTGGAAGCCTCCACCTAGCTTTACTCATGTAGAGCCCGGTACGTCACCGGAACTCCATAAAATGCCTTTGTGCTGCACGATTCTTCACAATGTGAATGTAGCCTTGAAGGTATATTAAATGTTCATCATGGGTTAAAAGCAGGGGTGCATCACCAATGAGGCCAGAAGAGGCAATCGCCTCAGGCAGCACCAGGTAGGGGCAAGAGGGGGGCATCCGAAGGGCCATGAGCTGAAGGAAAGGGGTTAGGAAATTGGCACGGGGTGGGGGGGGGGGATTGGGGGGGCGCCGTTTCAGTTTTTCGCCTCAGCAGCACAAAGGCCCCTTAATGACCCCCTTTCCCAATTTTAAAAAATAAGCATTTTACATATCGCCATGTCCGAAAAGTCCAAACTATTAAAATATAAAAAATATCTCCTATGTGGTGAACATGTAACAGAAAAAAAAAATTATAAAAACTGCACAATTCACCATTTTTTAGTCACCCTGTCCTCCAAAAAATAGGATAGGACTGTTCTATTATGGGCCAGACGTTCCATCTTCTCCAAGTCTTTTTTTTTTAATTATAATTATATGTATTTAAATTTGTCGACTAAAAGTTTAATTTGGCTCCTAAATTTTTCAGCTCAGGAGCCAATGGCTCCTAGGTATTTGTTTTAGTCTGGAGCACTGCACGGCCATTGCCGTTTTTTGCAGTCTGCAAGTTGGCTTCTGTTAGAACTGCCTGTTCTTATGGGCAAAGTGGACATCAAACGGTGTACGCTCCCCAACGGCAGCGTAAAAAAGGCCGTATGCGGCAAAATTTTGTCACATGTGCATTAAAAAGTTGCAAATAGCTGTGAGTGAATGACCCCCATTACAATACCTGCTACTGACAGCCAGTCACCTTCAGTATCATTTGTACTGGTGAGCGAGAAACCTGGACTGCTATGGACTGGAACCGCCTCGTCCTTGAATCCGGGTTCTGTTTGGGGTCCCACCACCGTCAGGTTTGAGTATGGGGGCCTCCTGGTGAGCGCTTCACTCTTGCCTTTGCTGTTGAGCAACACACAGCCCCAACTGCTAGTGTGAAGATACAACAATCAGTCACCCCTAGTAGGGATACGAGGGACACTTAAAGGGTTGTCTCACTTCAGTAAGTGGCATTTATCATGTAGAGAAAGTTAATACAAGGCAGTTACTAATGTATTGTGATTGTCCATATTGCTTCCTTTGCTGGCTGGATTAATTTTTCCATCACATTATACACTGCTCGTTTCCATGGTTACAAACCACCCTGCAATCCATCAGTGGTGGTCGTGCTTGCACATTATAGGAGAAAGCATTAGTCTATGTGCGCTCCCATGGTCCCGGCCACCAGAGAGGCTGACGCTTTCTCCTATATTGTGCAAGCATGACCACCACTGATGGATTGCAGGGTGGTCTGTAATCATGGAAACGAGCAGTGTATAATGTGATAGAAAAATGAATCCAGTCCGCAAAGGAGGCAATATGGATAATAACAACAGATTAGTAAGTTCCTTGTAGTAACTTTATCTCCATGATAAATGCCACTTACTGAAGTGAGACAACCCCCCTTACCCCTTGGGATAAGTCATCAACATCAGATTTGCAGGTGTGCAATTCCCGGAAGCCCCAGACTAATTTTATAAAAAAAAAAAAAAAAAAAAAAAACACTTAAAATACAAGTTAGACGAGTGTCAGTAATGAGAGACACCTAAACCACAGCACAAGACCCCTAATAAGGCTTATAAACACTTAAGGCTACATTCTATCAGAAATACTAAATAAAGTACAAGAAAAGGGCAAAAGTGATGAAAAATATAGTAATGTGACATCAATCAAATGCTCCATTAAATAAGCACCTGAAACACACAAAACATGTAAAAGACAATTGTAAGCCTAAAACTACATTCACACGGCTGGGTGGCAGGTGTTTTCAGAGCCACTTAAAGTCTATGGGGCTATTCACATTGCTGTGTTTTTTTAGTGGTCATCAAAAAATAGTACAAGTCACAGCCAGACGTACCCCATTGACATCAATTGCACCTATTTAACAGGTGTTAAAGGGTTTCTGTCATCAGGATTTACCATAGTAAACCGAGTGTCATTTGCAATGTGCAAATGACACCTGATGACAGATATGTATTTTTTATACTGCTCAGTAAAGTAGTTTTTGTGAAAATTCCGTTTTTATAATATGTAAATTACCTCCCCTAGGTGCAGTAGGCGTGAACCCTGCACCTAGTAGCGGCCGTCATTCCTCCTCCGAACCCTCCTCCGTAGCGTTGATTGACAGGGCCAGGCAGCCAGCTCTTTCGGCTCCCGGCCCTGTTCGAGTTCCAAATCCCGCGCCTGCGCACTGCGATCAGCAATCCGCGCAGGCGCGTTGAGCCGCCCGTCTCCCGGCTTCCTCAATGCGCCCGCATTGCTGATCGCAATGCGCATGCGCGGGATTTGGAACTCGAACAGGGCCGGGAGCCGAAAGAGCTGGCTGCCTGGCCCTGTCAATCAACGCTACGGAGGAGGGTTCGGAGGAGGAATGACGGCCGCTACTAGGTGCAGGGTTCACGCCTACTGCACCTAGGGGAGGTAATTTACATATTATAAAAACGGAATTTTCACAAAAACTACTTTACTGAGCAGTATAAAAAATACATATCTGTCATCAGGTGTCATTTGCACATTGCAAATGACACTCGGTTTACTATGGTAAATCCTGATGACAGAAACCCTTTAAAAATGGCTACAAGCAGAGGTCGCAATAACGCATAAAAATGCGTCATAGACGCGTTTTCAGGCAATTTTACTCCCTGAAAAAAGTCTAAGGCGTACCACTACGCCTTAGATTTTTCCCAGTTTTTTATCAGCGCAGTGAGTGCACTGAACGGCACAGGCAGCACTGCAATGCTGCCTGTGCCTAAAATAACCAATAACAAAGCTCCTTACAGCAAGGAGCTTTGTTATTGGTGCACCAGAGAAATACAGATCGGCTGAGGCAGAGGAAGCCGGCGGGAGCTGGAAGGAGGAGGGGCCTGCTCCCCGGGCTGGAAGGAGAGCGCGCAGAACATGGACCCTGGGGAACAAAACAGGGCGGCTGGAGAGGTAAAGGGCCGCGGACTTATGTCACTGTTGCCTGGGAGAAGAGCTGCCTCCGGCCTATGTCCCCCAGGTGGAGAGGGATGGGAGAGTTGTGGCAGTGAAAAGCTGTCCATCTTCAAGTGAGTGATTTTCCCCCTCCCCCAACCATGGTTCTGTCCAGTCTCCCAGTTCTCTGCCCCCCCCCTCCTCCTGTCACCCCACTAATAACCCAACTCTCCCCTTCTAGTGGCCCTGCTCCCCCTGTCGCCCCTCTAGTGGCCCTGCTCCCCCTGTCGCCCCTCTAGTGACCCTGCTCCCCCTGTCGCCCCTCTAGTGACCCTGCTCCCCCTGTCGCCCCTCTAGTGACCCTGCTCCCCCTGTCGCCCCTCTAGTGGCCCTGCTCCCCCTGTCGCCCCTCTAGTGGCCCTGCTCCCCCTGTCGCCCCTCTAGTGACCCTGCTCCCCCTGTCGCCCCTCTAGTGACCCTGCTCCCCCTGTCGCCCCTCTAGTGACCCTGCTCCCCCTGTCGCCCCTCTAGTGGCCCTGCTCCCCCTGTCGCCCCTCTAGTGGCCCTGCTCCCCCTGTCGCCCCTCTAGTGACCCTGCTCCCCCTGTCGCCCCTCTAGTGGCCCTGCTCCCCTCCTTCTGTCACCCCACAGGGAAGCTGAACAGACTCCACCAACTACAATGGGACCCGTTCAGTTTCCATTTGCAATCTGTCTTTTTACCAGACAAAAAACTCCTGCATACAAGGCTTTTTTGTCTGGTCTTTAAACAGAATCTGCAACAGAGGCTCCAAATGCAGCCTCCAACACAGATGTGAGCAAGTGCAGGCCTGCGTATTATGTATATTAATTACCGCAGATTTCGTACTCCTCCTCGGGTAAAAATACTCCTCAAAAATGGTCAGAGGAGTATTTTTACTCTTCTGAAAAAAACATAGCGCGACCACTGGTTACAAGGGTCTTTCAGAAGCGAAAAGAAAAAAAAAACAACTCTCCTCATCCCCTTGAAAGCGGGAGGACACTCGCTCCTCGAACCTATGCTATCCACTGAAAGCAGCAGGACCTGCAAGGATAGATCATCAATATGGCCGAGTTCATACTTCAATTATTTGGTCAGTTATTTCCATCAGTGATTTTGAACCAAAACCAGGTGCAGCTCTAAACACCCTGGGTATTGAACATCTTTAAGAAAAACAGGTACATCCAGCGCCCAATAAATAAAACATAGCTTTTATTCCAACATGTTACAGGGGTTCTCTGAGTTATATTTATTGATGATCTATCCTCAGATCCGACACCCGACAATCAGCTGTTTGAAGAGGAGGTGCGTGCCGTACCAGCGCTGCCTCCTCTTCATTGTTTACATCCTAGCCATAACATGGGTAGCGGTGAAAATACATGTTGTATTTTCGTAACGGCCGCCTCTCAGCAGGGGTTAACGTGCTGTGGCCGGATCCGCGGCCCGCCCCCATTACCGTGAATGGGGCCGGAGTGCGGTTCTGGCCCCACACGTGCACCTGTGGCAGCACGGATCTGGCGGGCCCTTCACCCGCCGGATCTGTGCTGCCGCTAGTGTGAAACTAGCCTAATCCGACTGCAATAAAGTATAGATCCATTACTCACCTGACAGATCCCATGTCAAGTCTCCTGGCATGGTCCTGGTTACCTGGCTGCAGCAGTGATGTCTTGTTAACAACAAATGACCGCTGCAACCAATCACTGGCCTCCTTGGTTCACCGCTAGGTAAACAGAGCCTCACCAGGAGCAGTGGTGCAGCATCTGTCAACCATCTGTTCTTTACTGCAGGCAGGTTTCCTCCACGTTAACTAGCTATGGCCAAGTTCACACTTCAGTTATTTGATCAGTTATTTCCATCAGTTATTGGGGGCCAAAACCATTTGTGCGTCAAAAACAGAGAACAGGGGCAGATCTTTACATTCCACCTGATCTCTGAGTAGGCTTCACTATAGGTTTTGACTCAGTTATTATTTTTTTAAATAACTGACCAAATAACGGAAGTGTGAACTTGGCCTTAGGCAGCTTACCTCTACAAAAAGTACAAATGTGTGAGCTTGGCCTTAGGCAGCTTACCTCTACAAAAAGTACAAACGTGTGAGCTTGGCCTTAGGCAGCTTACCCCTACAAAAAGTACAAATGTGTGAGCTTGGCCTTAGGCAGCTTACCCCTACAAAAAGTACAAATGTGTGAGCTTGGCCTTAGGCAGCTTACCCCTACAAAAAGTACAAATGTGTGAACTTGGCCTTAGGCAGCTTACCTCTACTAAAGGACAAATGTGTGAGCTTCGCCTTAAGCAGCTTACCTCTACTAAAGGACAAATGTGTGAGCTTGGCCTTAGGCAGTTTACCCCTACAAAAATATTACAAATGTGTCTCTTTTATTGTATTATGGAGCAGTGACTGGACAGAAGAGACAGAGGGGGTGTGTGAGATACAAGGTGGGGAACATTGTAGCCTCGTAGATGCAGATATCACTCTGATTTGATGTGATTTGTACAATAATAAGGAAAAAAGGATAATAGGGTGTTTACTGCTTCACAGAAATTATAGGTTGGAGAACTTTGCCGGACATTGGCCTTGCGGGCGGCTGGGGTATACATGTGCTGACGCAGAGGTTGAGAGTGTGAATTATAGCGCCGGCGTTCTCTCAGAGAACATATGTGGAGTTGTTGGGGTGGTGGAGGGCTCCTGCCGTGCCCATAAGTTAGTCTTTAATTGCATAAACCATCCTTAAATATGTCTTTTTCTATCCATTTGAAACTAATAATGGCTTTCAATTTGAAGTGGATAGAGAGTGCTGGGGCCATGCAGAACCGGCCTGACACTGTCCCGTTGTTTCCTTCCGGCTAAATGAAAGTGACATCAGTAGATTAGAATGAGGCTAAGACAATTCACATTGCAATTGTGTTAGTTTAACTTTAACAATCTTTTAACACTCTTGTTTAAATGTAGCTGACATACCATAATTACAAATCTACAAGCCTTGATTAAAGAATTTTACATCTGAACCTATGGGGAGCATGGATTGAATTTTTTTTCCCAAGAAACCCATTTTTTTGGTCTTTTCCAAAGTTGATAACCTAGCCAAAAATTATTATAGAAACGGTGCCATAAACTGGAACCAGGAGAATAGGTTAGAAGATCTTCACCCCAGTAATAGAAGAAAGGGGCTTCTGGGGTCGGGGTGTTGGAACCTCAATGGTTTACCCCAAACTATTCTTTGGTTTACTTGGTGTATTGGAAACGTTAGGTTTGGAAAAATATCTCTCCGGTTCAAAGTGCCATTACCTCCAAGAAAACAGAGGCGGATTTCCCCAGATGGGAAAATATTACTCAGTGGGGTATGGTATGTTTCTCTGTCCATGTGAAAGCTGGCGTCCCTCGGTGATAAATCCACTCTTACTGTACAACTGATAGGTTGTTCCAAGCCTGGCTCTAGTCCCCTGTGTGGCCCCCTCTAGCTTGGATACAAGATGAGATAGGGTTGGGCATGGAGGCACACAGGTTCCATATAGTCTCCTGCGGCACATTTCCCTACAGATGTTGCAGCTGGACCTGTAGATCCTGCACACTCGTAGGTTGCAGAAGCTCGTAGATGGTCCCATAAATACTTGATTGGCAATAAATCTGGTGATCAGGCAGACCAAGGAAGTGTTACAATCTGGTGGAGACGTTCCTGGGAAACCCTTGTCGTGTATGGTGGAGAATTATCCTGCTGAAAAACCTCTGTTGGAAGCCCTGCCATGAAAGACAACACTTGTGGCCGCAGGATGTCCTGCACATATGGCTGAGAGGTTAGTGTCCTTCATATGACTACTAGGGGTGACCGACTGTCCTATGCGATGGCTCCCCACATCATCACACCAGCAGTTGGAGCAGAGTGTTGCTCCACAGCAAAGGCAAGCTTGAAGTGCTCACCTCCATACTTGAACTTGACCATCATCGGAGCCAAACGGAACCTGGATTTGTTGCTAAAGACAATATGGTTCCTGCCTGTAGCAATCCCGGTTTCTTGTTTACGACACCACTGCAAACGAAGACCATGGTGACTTTCAGTGGCAGGACAAGTAATGCACCATGTGACACTAAATTTCCTTCTGCTAAGGCTAGTTTATTACTAGCGCTCGACAGATCCGCCAGGAAGCAGCCTGCCAGAGCTGTCTGGATCAAACATTGCCGGTCGCATTAACTATACTGGAAACCATCGAAGATCCAGCAGTGGTTTTAATCCGGCTGGTTCTGTGCATATTGGCCGCATCTCCGCCGGCACAGCCTGCCATAGTTGTTGAGCGCTAGTGGGAAACTAGCCTAAGCGCCAAGAAGTGGTCGAGTCAGAGAGAGGGGTGTTATGAAGGTGCCACCTGTGGCTCTATGGTGGACAGTAAACTTTTGGAGCTGCTCATGCGTGTTGGTCTATCAAACTAATTCTCTGCACTGGTGGTGTGTCTGGGACGTCCGGAGCCTCTTCACTATGTGCGCTTCCCTCACATAACCACTGCTCCCAACATCTATTCAGCTAGGTCAGAACAACCTAGATGGTGGACGGTTATTCAAATCCTTTTTTCCTCAATCCAATGATGCACCCCGTCCTAGAGTCTTTCAAGTTGGCAAAATATCTTTGAGTGCATTGTAGATGTACGTCAGGCAGTCGGCTGTCTCAAGAGGTACACTGTGCAAAAATAGGTTACGAGTGGGAAGTAGGGCTGGGCGATTAAAGAAGAACTCCCGCAAAATTTTTTATTCTCTGACCTGTTAGAAAGGTGCATGATATAATCTGTAGTGATTGTCATTTTCTTATCAGAGGCTGAAATGGAGAGTTTCCACTCTCTTCTTATTGTAGCTGGGTCATGTGACCAACTCCCTGACCTCCAACTGACCCAGGACAGGAAGCCAGTCACTTCTGTATTCATTCCTATGAGACTGAAAGTGAGGCTCCCATAGGAATGCATAGAAAATTAGACTTCATGTCCACACATAAGTCTATGTGTGAGTTGGTAGGTCTAATTCCTAGTCACATGACAGAGATAAGAAACTTCAGGATGATATAACTCAAAAATTCAGCTACTGGTAAGAAAATGACATTCACTACAGATTACATCATGTACATTTCTAGCAGGACATGGAATAAAAATTTTTGCGGGAGTTCTTCTTTAATTAGATTAATTTGCCTTTGAGGCCTCTGACAATTCAGTTTTTTTTTACAGAATTCTAAAATCAACTTGCCCCACTCCACCGTGTCACTTGCCTGGCCCGCCTCGCCGTCTTTTGCCTGCAGCACTGCTGAACTATATATGTGTAGTAACCCCTGCACTGCCAGTCCCTATAGTCTTGGTATTTTTTTTCGACAAACATAAGAAATTCGAGATTCAAATTGAAAATCATCCATAGGGTTGAAAAAAACTGTGATTTTGTTTTTTGGTAAAATCACTTCACTTTTACGCACTTTTGTAGCAAGACCCAGTGTCTAATCAGAGCACCCCTGTAATCATTTACTTATGCTAGGTTCACGGTTGTCTGATCCGGTGCAAATGCTGGCTGTCGGCCGGACAATGACCATTGCATGCATTGCTCTGTCCGAAACCTGAACATTTATGCTGGAAATCGTGCAGATCACCGCCGGATCTCGTTGGAGTCAATGGAAATCTGACGGTGAAGTAGAGGATCCGGCAGGCTGCTCTCTGCTGGAACGGATCCATCATCAATATGTGAAGGAGGCCTAATCTGCATGAGACATAACTGCATGCCGAGTTCTGCTTAGTGCTTTAATACAGTAATCCATGTGAATAAATGAAGTGACACGTGATAGAGGCGAGACGAAGTAAGTCTAGCGATGCATTGGAAAGACCTCAGTGGAGGCCATACATTTTACAGTAGGATGGAGCCGATATTCTTAAAGTTTTTTAGAACATTGGGTTTGGATACAGCAATCTGAACCCAATTCGCTCAACCCTAGTGAAAATATGGCATCTCCTGCAAACTCCATAAGTATTAGGCTAGAAGAATCCAGGAAAATGTATCATGAGGGGAATATCTGGAGCCATTTTTACGTAAGTCTGTGTTGGAGAACTTTATGCCACATTTTCACAGGTTGTTTGATAAGTTTGTCTAACACTTTTGTCTATAGAAGCTCCTCCAGTTTTACTACTCCACCCTCCTCCTGGAGTGACATTGCGACTTTTTTTTAAAAAGACTTAATGATAAATCTGCAGTGAAGCTCATTAACATAACTAACCACACCCACTTTCCCACCCACATTTCAAAACAGGAGTGAATGGTGTAAAATGCAACACGTCAAAAACATTGTGTGAGTGAAAAAAGGCTTAAAATTTGGTGACTTTTTGCAAATGCATTCTGCAGTGAAGACATGACAAATCCCATTCAGACGGCCGTATGATGTCCGCAAAAATACGGATCCGTTTTTTTTTGCGAACAGTTCAACATGTCCGCAAAACAAAACGGATAGCATTCCGTTTTTTTGCGGACCCATAGACTTCAATGGGGCTATGTCCTGATTTTCACTGACAAGCATAGGACGTGTTTCATTTGTTTTGCGGAGCCATGGGATGGAAAAAAAGGGCCCATAGAAGTGAATGGGTCAGTATGTAATCCGCAAAAAAATGGATCCGGATTTGCGGACAACATACGGCCATCTGAATGAGCCCTTAATCAAAAAATTAGTGCCTTAGGGCTCATACACATGAACGCATTTTCTTTCTGTGTCCGTTACGGTTTTTTTTTTTTGCGAACCGCGTGTGGAACCATTCATTTCAATGGGCCCTTAAAAAAAAAAAAAAAACGCAAGTTACAATGTGTGCATTCTGTGTCCGTATGTCCGTTCCGCAAAAAATAGAACTTGTCCTATTATTGTGCACATAACGGACAAGGATAGTACTGCTCTATTAGGGGCCAGCTGTTCCGTTCTGCAAAATACAGAATCCACACGGAGTTCATCTCTATTTTTTGTGGGTGCGTGTTTTGCGGACTGCAAAATACATATGGTCGTGTTTATGAGCCCTTAATGTTTTTCTGCAGACTGGGTGATTGAAAATCACATGGTATAAACAACATAGTTACATAGTTGTTATCCAATATCATAAACGGACCCCCATATGCCGGACCCCTCAGAAGAAATATACTTGCCCCGCTCTCTGCGCCACTCCTGGTCCCCGCACCACCGCTGCTGCTTCTCTCTGAACCATTAGAATCCTGGACAACCCCTTTGAAAAAAAAAACAAACTGTATAGTGTGGCATATATGATTCAGATGTGTAACGGGGTGGAGATTCCTGGAGGCATTAATAACATGGAAAAAGCTTTGATAAGTGGTCCAATCTATGGAAACTGCAGTTAGATGTGTCCAATTGTAAAATAATGCTCTTGGGGAGAAGGAATCCTCAGTTTCTGTGTCATGTTGGGAAAAAACTTAAAGAAGAACTCCCGCAAAAAAATGTATTCCATGTCCTGCTAGAAATGTACATGATGTAATCTGTAGTGAATGTCATTTTCTTACCAGTAGCTGAAATTTTGAGTTATATCATCCTGAAGTTTCTTATCTGTGTCATGTGACCAGCAATTAGACCCACCAACTCACACAGAGACTTATGTGTGGACAGGAAGTCTAATTCTCTATGTATTCCTATGGGAGCCTCACTTTCAGTCTCATAGGAATGAATAGAGAAGTGACTGGCTTCCTGTCCTGGGTCAGTTGGAGGTCAGGGAGTTGGTCACATGACCCAGCTACAATAAGAAGAGAGTGGAAACTCTCAATGTCAGCCTCTGATAAGAAAATGACATTCACTACAGATTACATCAAGCACCTTTCTAACAGGTCAGAGAATAAAAATGTTTGCGGGAGTTCTTCTTTAAGAAGAGAAGGATCTAGGGGCCCTGATATCGGATACCTTCTAAAGATTGTGAGGCCACATCTGGAGTACCATGTCCAGTTCTGGACATCCCATCTACAAAAACATATCGATACATTGGAATGGGTGCAGGCGGGGTACAATGGTGGAGGGTTTGAGGCATAAAACATATCAGGAGAGACTTAAATACTGATGACCTTAGGATAGGTCATCAGTATCTGATTGCAGTAGTGCCGAGGCCTTCTCTCAGCTTTTCCTAGGCCAGTGACGTCATGCTCTTGGGTCACATGGCCTAGGAGCAGCTTAGCCCCATAGAAGTGAATGGGGCTGAGCTGTGATACCAAGCACAGCCGATATACGATGTACAGCGCTCTGCCTGGTGAACAGCGAGAAGGCCACAGCACTTACAGGAGCGCCCATACCTTCTCAAACAGCTGATAGGCAGTTGTGTGAGGTGAGAACCATTGTCAGGAAATATTTTTACACTGAAAGAGCAGTTGTGGGTTGGAAAAGCTACAGTAAGTGAATTAAAACATGTCTGAAGACAAATAAGGGCAGACTGGGTGGACCTTGTGGTCTCTTTGCTGTCAATCTTCTATGTGTTTCTGGTTTGTTATAATGGGATCTGTACCCAATAACAGGGCAAAGACGCCTATGACCAGGAATGGGCAACCTGTGGCTCTTCAGCTGTTGTAAAACTACAACTCCACTACAACTAGCTGTGGGCATGCTGGGAGTTGTAGTTTTGCAGCAGCTGGAAAGCCCCAGGTTGGCCATCTCTGCCCTAGAGCATCATTTTTGGTGCCAGTGCTGGTTACTCTACAGTTCAGAGGTTGGGGGTTACTGTACATCTCCTGTCTGATTTTTGCTGTATTTAGTGAATTTCAGTCGTATTTTCCTTGCAGACAATGCTTTATACTTCTATAAAATCTAAAATTACTTTAAATGCTCAATTTGAATGAGAGTAATGAAGTAAAAACATGAAACTTTCTAAGGTAAGTGGTGGCTTTGTTTGTTAGCAGTGGGCACGGAAACCATGAGGATTTATTACATTAGATGGTATGGTGTGATTGTTGTATAGGTTAAGGTGTGTAATTGTTGAAGAAGCCAGCATGTGTTCATAAAGCAAATATCATGCCTGGCATATTTCTCTAAATGCTTGCGGACAATTAATGAACAGATATGAGAGCAGCGGGCATTTGGAGAAAGCGCGGTTTTTAAAAAAATAAACTTGTTCTGTGACTCTTATATTCTCCCTGATATTAGAGAATTAAGGATATGATAATCTTTTAAAAAAAGAAAAAAAAGGTCATCTAGTCGTATGTCCTGGTGGGGAGTGGAAGCAGAATTCGGTGGGTCAGAAGCAGGTCTGAGCAAATCCAGGTAGTCCGCACAACTAGAAAACCGCTTCTAGTGTCTAACTTCTTGGCTTTCTTTCCTATTGATGTGTACGTGTAAGGATGCTTTCACACTGGCGTTTCTCTTTTCCGGAGAAAAATGCTTCTGTTTTGTCCCAATTGACAAAAACTGAACTGAACAGAAAGGAGTGCACCAGAATGCATTCTGTTCCATTTGGTTGCGTTCCCAGACCGGAGAGCAAACCTCAGCAAGCTGCGGTTTTCTTTCCGTCCTAGGATGCGGAGCAAGATGGATCCGACGTGACCCACAATGCAAGTCAATGGGGACGGATCCGTTTTCTTTGACACAATAGAAAACGGATCCGTTCATTGACTTTCAGTGGAGTTCATGACGGATCCGCCTTGGGTATGTTAAAGATAATACAACCTGATCCATACGGATGCAGATGGTTGTATTATCAGTAACGGAAGCGTTTTTGCTGAACCCTGCCGTCATAGTAGCCTAAGCCGGTCACTCAGACTGGATCCAGGACAGCATTCTGTCCGCCTTTGGACTAGAGGATGTAGGTATAAATATGCATTGCAAGTTACATCACTGTCCACACTGGAAATGGGACTACATATGGGACATATTTATACATATGCAAATGAGCCTTATAAGGAGCCCAAGGGGCGGTTACCAACGTCTCTGGAGCCCAGCCACGCCCACTCTGAAGGAGCCCCGCATCCTCTGAATCTCCTCCCCAAACGTCACACAGTCGGAGCGCAGTAATCTCGCGCGTGCCATTTTGTGCAGTTCAGAGAAGGAACACTACCGGCACTGACATGCATCGTACTCGCACGTGCGCGAGATTACGGAGCTCTGACTGTGTGACGTCAGGCGAGCAAGGAGGAGATTCAGAGGATGCGGGGCTCCTTCAGAGTGGGCGCGGCTGGGCTCCAGAAACGCCCCTTGGGCTCCTTAGACTCATTTTCATATGTATAAAATCATTTTTTTGACTAAATAAAGGCACTCAGAGCTGTGGGAAATGTATATTGTGGACGGGCTAGTGGCCATCTAACAGCTCATGTGACAGAATCCCTTTAAAGAAAACTTTTTGCACCAGGTATGAAGAATTTCAAAGGGGCCTGCTTAAGGCTTGTTTCACTTTTGCATTTGCCAAACCAGCAGGCTGTTCCGGCCGGGAGCAGCCTCCCGGATCTGGCATTGATGGACGCTACTGGAATGTCATGCGGCCCCATTAACTGTAATGGGGTCTGTTGGAGATCTGGCGCGATCCAGCAAATATGCTGAGAATGGCTGGGGCAGCCTGCCAGCAGTGTGAAAGAAGCTTTTATTAATGCTTTGTTTCGGATCCCTCTAATATAGTATACCATACTGGAATAAATTATATCAAAATACTTCCAAAGCTATGATTATACACTATGCTACAAACCTATCAAAAGCATTATGATGGCATTGGACTCCCCCCTAGCGACAGGCACATAGCCCCCGGAGTACATGTGCCATAGGTTTAGAACCTGCGTTCTAAAAGATAACACTTATAGCCTTGTTAAGCTCCTGAGAACTGCATGTGTCAATGCTTGTTCATTTGGGAAAGTAACTGCCAGAGGTAAGTTGCCTCAGCTCAACTGATCCCACTCTTCAAACAGCGGTAAAAATACATACTTTGCTGTGAAGTCGGAGTCGAAGCTAGGTGTGGGTGGAGTCGGTAGAAAGCTACATTTATATCCAGGTCCAACAAGTCGACCATTAGACAAGGTCAATAGTGGTGAACAGTATCATAAGTCATGGAAAAACCACTAAAACTTAACTTTTAATATATGAAGGATAAAAAATCAAATATACATAAAGCGACAATAGGGTGTGAAAGATACGAAGTAAGCGCTGGCTCGGCTATCTCCGTCGGCTCCATAGAAATGAATGGGACCCGCACCTATAGGACAATGGGGGCATATCCTAGCGATGATGAGAATACCCCTTTAAGCGTAACCCTACATCTATCCGGGCTTACTTCGTATCTTTCACACCCTATTGTCGCTTTATGTATATTTGCTTTTTTATCCTTCATATATTAAAAGTTAAGTTTTAGTGGTTTTTCTGTGACTTAGAAAACTACATTTTCATGCGCAGACCGAGCAGGCAATCCGTATTGGTCCATTCCTTCCCAGTAGTTGCCTGCTCTACAGTGGAAGTGAAGAGCTACATTTACATGCAGCAATCACCTCCACTGTATGGGGATGAGGAATGACTACTGCCATCCCTCAACCCCATACACAGTGATAAACAGGGTGTTCTAGTGGTGATAGATAATCAGTTCTCACCTCTCCTGTGTTCTCCCCTGTCCTTATGCTATACACAGTGATAAGCAGGGTGTTCTAGTGGTGATAGATAATCAGTTCTCACCTCTCCTGTGTTCTCCCCTGTCCTTATACTATATACAGTGATAAGCAGGGTGTTCTAGTGGTGATAGATAATCAGTTCTCACCTCTCCTGTCCTTATACTATAATCAGTGATAAGGTGTTATAGTGGTGATAGATAATCAGTTCTCACCTCTCCTGTGTTCTCCCCTGTCCTTATACTATAAACAGTAATAAGCAGGGTGTTCTGGTGGTGATAGATAATCAGTTCTCACATCTCCTGTGTTCTCCCCTGTCCTTATACTATAAATCAGTGATAAGGTGTTATAGTGGTGATAGATAATCAGTTCTCACCTCTCGTGTGTTCTCCCCTGTCCTTATGCTATAATCAGTAATAAGCAGGGTGTTCTAGTGGTGATAGATAATCAGTTCTCACCTCTCCTGTGTTCTCCCCTGTCCTTATACTATAAACAGTAATAAGCAGGGTGTTCTGGTGGTGATAGATAATCAGTTCTCACCTCTCCTGTGTTCTCCCCTGTCCTTATGCTATAATCAGTGATAAGGTGTTCTAGTGGTGATAGATAATCAGTTCTCACCTCTCCTGTGTTCTCCCCTGTCCTTATGCTATAATCAGTGATAAGGTGTTCTAGTGGTGATAGATAATCAGTTCTCACCTCTCCTGTGTTCTCCCCTGTCCTTATACTATAATCAGTGATAAGGTGTTATAGTGGTGATAGATAATCAGTTCTCACCTCTCCTGTGTTCCCCCTGTCCTTATACTATACACAGTGATAAGCAGGGTGTTCTAGTGGTGATAGATAATCAGTTCTCACCTCTCCTGTGTTCTCCCCAGTCCTTATGCTATAATCAGTAATAAGCAGGGTGTTCTAGTGGTGATAGATAAATCAGTTCTCACCTCTCCTGTGTTCTCCCCTGTCCTTATACTATAAACAGTAATAAGCAGGGTGTTCTGGTGGTGATAGATAATCAGTTCTCACCTCTCCTGTGTTCTCCCCTGTCCTTATGCTATAATCAGTGATAAGGTGTTCTAGTGGTGATAGATAATCAGTTCTCACCTCTCCTGTGTTCTCCCCTGTCCTTATGCTATAATCAGTGATAAGGTGTTCTAGTGGTGATAGATAATCAGTTCTCACCTCTCGTGTGTTCTCCCCTGTCCTTATGCTATAATCAGTAATAAGCAGGGTGTTCTAGTGGTGATAGATAATCAGTTCTCACCTCTCCTGTGTTCTCCCCTGTCCTTATACTATAATCAGTGATAAGGTGTTATAGTGGTGATAGATAATCAGTTCTCACCTCTCGTGTGTTCTCCCCTGTCCTTATACTATAATCAGTGATAAGGTGTTATAGTGGTGATAGATAATCAGTTCTCACCTCTCCTGTGTTCCCCCTGTCCTTATACTATACACAGTGATAAGCAGGGTGTTCTAGTGGTGATAGATAATCAGTTCTCACCTCTCCTGTGTTCTCCCCTGTCCTTATGCTATAATCAGTAATAAGCAGGGTGTTCTAGTGGTGATAGATAATCAGTTCTCACCTCTCCTGTGTTCTCCCCTGTCCTTATACTATAAACAGTGATAAGGTGTTATAGTGGTGATAGATAATCAGTTCTCACCTCTCGTGTGTTCTCCCCTGTCCTTATACTATAATCAGTGATAAGGTGTTCTAGTGGTGATAGATAATCAGTTCTCACCTCTCGTGTGTTCTCCCCTGTCCTTATGCTATAATCAGTAATAAGCAGGGTGTTCTAGTGGTGATAGATAATCAGTTCTCACCTCTCCTGTGTTCTCCCCTGTCCTTATACTATAAACAGTAATAAGCAGGGTGTTCTGGTGGTGATAGATAATCAGTTCTCACCTCTCCTGTGTTCTCCCCTGTCCTTATGCTATAATCAGTGATAAGGTGTTCTAGTGGTGATAGATAATCAGTTCTCACCTCTCCTGTGTTCTCCCCTGTCCTTATACTATAATCAGTGATAAGGTGTTATAGTGGTGATAGATAATCAGTTCTCACCTCTCCTGTGTTCTCCCCTGTCCTTATACTATACACAGTGATAAGCAGGGTGTTCTAGTGGTGATAGATAATCAGTTCTCACCTCTCCTGTGTTCCCCCCTGTCCTTATACTATATACAGTGATAAGCAGGATGTTCTAGTGGTGATAGATAATCAGTTCTCACCTCTCCTGTGTTCCCCCCTGTCCTTATACTATACACAGTGATAAGCAGGGTGTTCTAGTGGTGATAGATAATCAGTTCTCACCTCCCCTGTCCTTATACTATACACAGTGATAAGCAGGATGTTCTAGTGGTGATAGATAATCCGTTCTTACCTCTCCTGTCCTTGTACTATAAACAGTGATACGAAGGGTGTTCTTGTGGTGATAATCAGTACTCACCTCTCCTGTGTTCTCCTGTCCTTTATACCATCTTCATGCTGCTCCAAGGCTCCTAGTTACAATATCTGAACCTGCACATGCTCAGTATTGAAGACCAGAAGTGGAAGTTCACTAATGGCCGTGTCTGCAGTCATATCAGAATTGCTAAACAGAGCAGGAAGACAGCATTAAAGGGGTTGTCCAGAATGAAATAATTTTTTTACAGGAGCCTGCATTTGCCAGGGAAAGAATCATACTTACCTGCTACCCGCAGCTCTGGTTTTGTGGGCAGGGTTGCTGAATGTTTGTCTTCCAGTAAACATTGTTAATTTACTGTTTTCGGAGATTTTTTTTTTTTTTTTTTTTTTTTACTGATGACCTATTCTCTAGATAGGTCATCAGTATCTAATCGGTAGAGGTCCAACACCCAGGACACCTGCCGATCAGCTGTTTTGAGAAGGCAGCAGCATAGCACTATACATCCCGGGTGTCGGACCCCCACGATCAGATACTGATGAGGTGAGCAAACCTACCACGTAATTCACTTAAACCGATGACCTATCCTATCAGTATAAAAATCTTGGAAAACCCAAGTGTATAACAGTGTTTTCCAGTTATTAAATGCATAGTGCATTACATGTTTACTTAGAGGAATTTAGAAATTTCAGAAATTGTATTCCCAATAAATATGGTTTAAGTTCCATCTGAGTAGCCTAATTACTTACTGGATGGTTAGAAATAGCCCAATGTCACCATTTTACTACTGTAATTTTTATTAGTAAATTATAGGCTATTTATGAAGGAGTTGGACTCTGATAGACTGCAGGAGTTAGGGACCTTTCACACGAGCGGTAGACTTGGACGTCTCCCGCATCGTGTGCTGTGTACTGAACTCCTGGCACTGAACGGGGTTACATAGCATTATACTGATTTATGATGCTATGTAACCCTTACAGTTCTGGAATGTGTTGGATAATGCTGACAGTGTGCCGGGAGTTCAGTACAGGGCACATGATGCGAGAGACGTCTGAGTCTCACGCTCGTTTGAAAGCACCCTTAGAGTCAGAACTTCGTCTTACTGACTCCATAGCCCTGTTATGACCATGCAGGCTCTGATGGACAGCCAGCTTTAGTTTGGCTTGGGGTCCACATGTTAAACCAGTTCAATGTGTGGGGGCACGATCCAAAAAATAGTCCATGACTTCTCATGAAATTGGAGTTTATTCACTTTAAAATACAAATATGGCATTACCAAACTTGTAAACTTTTTTTTTTTTTGTTTTACTGTATTTTTCCATCCACAATATTGTATGAGGTCTTGTTTTTTGTGGGACGAGCTATAGATTTCATTGGTACTATTTTTGTGGTACGTTCGGCTTTTTGATTACGGTTACTTTTTTTTTTGGGGGGGGGGTGACTAAAAAACCTGATATGTTTAATTTTTAAATTGTATATTTGTATATGTAAAATTGGGAAAAGGGGGTGATTTAAACTTTTTTAATATTTTATTTTTTGTTTGTTTTTTTCTAACATTTTTCTCCTTTTATAGTAACTTTTACCCCCTTAGGGGACTTGAATCTGGGATCGTTTGATCCTTTGTCCCATTCACCCTAATAGAGATCTATTAGGGTGAATGGCATTTTGACACGTTCCCTGCTGAGCTGTTCTTCGTGCACAGTTTAGCAGGAAGCTTACCATGGCAGCCCCGGCAATCTTCAGATGCATCCAGGCAGCCATGATAACCGATCGGAGCCGCGCGACTTCACTGCGGGGAGCTCAATAGGAAGGTGTAGAGGGAGCTGCATCCCTCTGGCTTACCTCACAGTGTTGATCGCAGCATCAGATGGACTTATGTGTGATTGCCGCTCCCTGTCATTGTGGCCAGGTGCCTGCTGTATGATACAACTGGCACCCGCCGCATATGGCACAGGCTTACCACAGCAGCCTGCTCTGTACATTACCTCAGTACCGTGACATACCGGTACATCACAGTGGTTAAAGGGGTTGTGTCACAAAACATATTCTACATTTTTTAAAGCAGCACCTGAATCTAAATACTTTTGTAATTGCATGTAACTAAAATAATATAACCAGTGAGCTATTCAATTAAATGTATCTGTATATCGCCACCTGCTGTTTGTTCTTTTCCTTATTTTTTTGATCCGAAAGCGCTTAGTTTAAATCTTCAACTGCCAACGGCCATATGTTCTGTCAGAAGCTCTGGCAGTTACAGGGAGAGAGCTGCAGCAGAAAGGACACGCCCCCTGAGCTGCCAGGCTAAAGAAAACCTAGCAGAGCAAAGAATTTGGAGATCTCTGGATCCATGTACCATACAGGGCTGGTTCGAGCCTTGTTAGAATGATATTGTCATCTACGACACAATGTCTGATTTTTATTTTTTACATCGCTCATGGCCTAACCCCTTTAAAGACCCGCGTTACACTTACTTTTACAAACACTCCAGATATTTCAGTCAAATTCTAATTTTTTTTTCCTTTCTCCCACCCTAACTTCCCAGATGAGGTCAGGCCGTCTAATGAAAATGAGCGAATCCTCATTAACTTGTGCGCCGCACATTGATCTCTTGGTTTTACACAATCCGTTTACAGCTTAACTACCTGCCCATTCAGACCTGAAAAGCCAGATTATGATTAATTTCTTGGCCGTAATAAAGAAATCCGTTTGAGTCAGTGGCAGCATATTCTGCTGCTGAAATAGAAATTCAGTGAACAGTGGCCTCTATTCCGAATCATTTATAATTCCGCAGCGGCGCCGGGCGCACATTTACTAAAGTGTGACCTTGGGCGAGACCTGCAGTCAGAAAGGAAAGGAAAATGAAGCACTGGCCCCGGCTTTCCTCCCGGCTGGAAGTTAAAGACACTGTGCATGGCTTTTATACAGTTTTGCACATTTCAGTTAGCTCCGTGCACAGCGGATACCCTTAATAAAATGACAACAGTAATTTGGTTTTGTCATTTGAACTGGCACTGGCTACATGCCTCAAAAATACAGTATTAGGGTTGCTGAATGTGTGTCGGGTCTAATTCTTTTTTCCATTTTCCAGAGAGCGGCTTTTCCATTAACTTTGGGAAAACACACTGGCAGATTCGTTTAGAAGCGACGCAGCTCCACCCCGGCTCTAAGTGACTTAGCCTGTGCAATCAGAAATTAAGATCAAGGGACATTTTTCTCATTAGGCTGTCTTTTTTGTTATTTGCATTGCCGCCGACGGCATTGTGACTCGCTAAACCCTGTCGGCAGCATAACTCATCTCAAGGAGTCTTAAGACACTTACTGTAGCATATGTTAACTATTACAAGATGCCTTGATGGAAGGATATTAAAATTACTGATAATTGACATAAAATATGACAAAGTGTTTTAGGCTTTCTGAGCAAAGCAACACACATTACGGCGGAGCAGCCCCATAATGTATCTGATTAATGAAGGATTGCGGAGGCATACGCCGCTGATGTTATGAAAAATGAATTCTTTGTTGTCTCGCCGACAACCCGGGGACGGCAGCCGGAAAAAGACGATTAGCGAGAATCATTATCAATAGCAATATTTTCCAACCCTATTATGGCAATCAGGTTGGAATTTATTCAATAGATTTAGTTCATTTGGCGGTAATTGATAAATAATCAAAATTTATCAATGTGCTTGCACACATTTCACTAACAATCAAGCGAAAATGGTCCATTTACCACCTGACTTGGTCCAAATTAGGATTAAATTGATGATCAATTAATCTTAGAAGGGGCAGTGTTGTATTTTGCAAAGGAGCAGCAGCGAGGCAAAAAAAAAAAAAATAAGCCAAATAAATGGAGTTAAGACGGAAGATTAGGAGAATGAGCCGAGCGGCTATGGTTCACAGCTAATAAGCACGCAGCTGGATTACAAATGGCTGATTTTATAGGGTTGGTTCGAAAAATAAAAAGCGTTTACTCTGGCTGGGGTATTTCATGCAGCGGATATTAATCTTCTTGGGATGAAATGAAGAGAGCACAAGGCTTTACCGTATTTAGCCTAGGAGCCTAATACCTGCACGTACCCATACGAAATGATCTGGTCACGGGCACGCCCCGTTATAATATCCGCACTTGATGGCTCGAAGAGAGTCACCGAAAAAACACTTCTTAAGCGGCTTTTAATTTTCTAATGTCAGCAGATGCCGGCAGATAAAATGTAATAGTGCTTTATGTACCATACACCCATAAAATGTTAATTCATAGGAATAATAGACGGATAAAGCCAGATTGCATCCTAGTGGAACCATGTGATATGTATTTTGTATGATATGATATTTTGCTGTGTGAGACTAAGGCCTTCTTTAAGGGGGTTATCCAGATACAGGATAGATCATGATTATCACATCGGCGGGGGTCCAGGTCCCGGCGCCCCCGCCGATCAGCTGTTTCAGGAGCCGCTGGTAAGTGGTAAGTACAGCCGGCTCCCGGCAGCTCTAAAAACACAGCGCTATATATTGTATAGTGGCTGTGCTTGGTATTGCACCTCAGCCCTATTCACGTCAATGGGGCTGAGCTGCAACTAGTTCATGTGACGGATGTACGGTGATATCACATGACCTCAGAGCTCTGGCCGTAGGAGTCCTGCGTGTCAGACCCCCACCGATCTCATATTGATGACCTATCCAGAGGATGACCTATCCATCATCAGTACAATTTACCAGATAACTCCTTTAAATCTCCCCCCAAAAATAGGGAACCTGGATCACACCTCCTCATGCTATGCTTTGATCTAATATAACTGCTTATCAGCACAACTAACATCGCTTCTCAGTGTCATAAATAGTATACAGGCCCCTAATGTTGCATGCTATACATAGTATACATTTTGATCAAAAAGCATACGCCCACCCACCACGACAAGGTTGCCACCTCGAGTGGGAACCTACTCTAAATTTGGCGCAGCACTGTACGGTGACACCAGCACCAAACCACAGCACCAGCAGGTGGTGGGACCCAGAAGACAAACTGCAACCCTACTACTTGGCAATGTGGCAATGCCACCCTGGCACTGGGCCCCACCAGCACAGAACCACGCCACCAACCCCTTAAAATCTATGTGAGGTTGGTATAACATGCAGAAAAAATGTTCAAATAATGCAGTGGGCAGATAGTTGCTAAAATCCAATAGAGAATTAGGAAATGTTCTGCAGACAACACATTGTTTGTTTTCTGTACCATTTTCCCTTTTTTTTTTTTTTTTAATTCCCTTCCCATTTTTTACAAGCCAAAAAATGTGTTAAATTCACATTCAGGTGTATTTGAAGAGGGTTTGTAAGGTTTTCTAAACCAGACAACCGCTGTAAAATACACCAGAGAAGATCAGGAGCATCATGTCAGCCATTTCTACAAACATCCCTCAATTAATGCATACTTATTTATTACATTGTAAAATTACGTGGAAAAAAAGCTATTAGTAACAAAACTTCATAAAACACATATTTTAAAGGGGTTCTGCAGTTCTGTAAAACTGATGATCTATCCTCTGTATAGATCATCAGCATCTGATCGGCGGGGGTCCGACACCCGGGACAGGACCCCCTCCTATCAGCTGTTTGAGAAGGCAGCGGCGCTGCAGGAGCGCCGCGGCCTTCTCTGTGTTTACCGCAGGCCCAGTGACGTGACGACTAGTATCACTGGCCTGGGCGGGGCTAAACTCTGTTCACTTGAATGGAGCTTAGCCCCGCCCAGGCCAGTGATACTAGTCGTGACGTCACTGGGCTTGCGGTAAACACACAGAAATGCTGCGGCGCTCCTGCAGCGCCGCTGCCTTCTCACACAGCTGATCGGCGGGGGCCCGGGTGTCGGACCGCCGCCGTTCAGAGGCTAATGATCTATCCAGAGGATAGATCATCAGTTTTACAGAACTGCAGAACCCCTTTAAATTACCTTTGGACTTGTATGTAAATCTGGCTGTTATCCTACAGTGACGGCACTCAATTTTTAATGACTAACAATCTATTCGGAAACATATTCTTTTCACTAATTTTTTTTTTACATTTTCTTTCATGATTATGGGAGCAGCCATCTTGCATAAACTTCAGCTCTGATCTGTGACTGGCAGTTGCACCTAGACATAGGTAACCTAGGACCAAAAACAACCCACTTGCTCGGCATGGTACCAGCTCTACAGTGCTGTTATTTTTTTATTTTTATTTTTTTTGCTCTGTGGATATGATGTCCCTTATGTAGCTAGTAGCAGTGTAGAAGATTCTGTAGGACCAATCGCTAGTCAGCAGTGTGGTCATGTGACTCTGTGGTACCTACTTAGCTTTCTTAGAACCCCTTCATAACAGGTACCATAAGAAGTACCAAAAAAATATTTCCAGGTGCTATTTTCAAATTAGGTTAGAGAGGGTTAAAGTCAAGCTGGTTCCATGGAGTGTAAAAGTGGCTTTATATTAGGGAGTGAAATGGGCGTGCTCCGTGCATAGAGAGTGATTTGACAATGGTGGATCTCCTGTGTTATCTCCTTATGGCTTTATAATAGAGGTGTTACCCGTCCTTGTAATTCCACTCCCTGATGATAAAGAGTTGGCTACTGGACATATTTGTCATCAGGTGTCATTTGCGCATTGCAAATGACACAAGATTTTTTAGCAAGATTTCTGATGACAGAAGCCCTTTAAAACTTGATTTAAACTATTGGTCATTTTTCAGTACCACGTCCCCTGTATATTATAAGCACTGCACAAGGCAAGTCTTAAAGCAGATCTGTTAGATTAAAAGGGTTCTCCGGAAATTAAGAAAATTAAAATACTCAAATATTACTTTATTATAAATATATTCCAAAATACCTTTCATTAGTTATAACGGCTCGTTTTGTCTGGGGAGCAATGATTAGGAGAAATAAAATGGCCGCTGTCCTATTAGTACACACAAAACCTGTCCTAATCACACAGGAGGACAAGTTACTTCACAACACTGAGGTAAAGAGCTGCCTCATCCTCCTCTCTGCTCTGCTTGTCAGGGATTATGATCCTGAATACAGCTGATGAGATCTTCAGATGAATCTCTGTAGGAATGGAGTCCATGAGGAGACATGAAGTACAGAGAAGAGGGTGGGGATGTGTATAATGAGCAGCAGCACTTGTATGCAGTCTCCATTACTATAGTCTGTCCTGTCCGTCCTCTCTGTACTTCATTTCTCCTCATGATCTCCATTCCTGCAGAGATTTAGATGAACATTTTATAAGATGTATTCAGGATCATAATCCCTGACAAGCAGAGCATAGAGGAGGATGAGGCAGCTCTTTAGCTCAGTGTTGTGAAGTAACTTGTCCTTCTGTGTGATTAGGACACGGTTTGTGTGTACTAATAGGACAGCGGCCGTTTTGTTTCTTCTAATGATTGTTCCCCAGACTAAACAAGCCATTATAACTAATGAAAGGTATTTGGGAATATATTTATAATAAAGTAATAGTTAGGAATTTTCATTTTCGTAATTCCCGGAGAACCCCTTTAAAGTGCTATCCTAAGAACACATACCAGACAGACTGGGGTGTTAATGAGGGGAGCACTCTTCTTCCTTTCCCCAATCCTTAGGACATTGATTGACAGATTCCTGTATAGACAGGTATAGATAGCAGCCTGTCAGTCACTGCAGGGAAAAGTAGCACTCTCATCATGGATACCCTGGACTTGTGCTGGGTGGGGGACACTGCTTTCATGCTTCATTTACTAGGTAAGTTATTTCCACCAGGAGTGAAGCTACTCAGACATTAGGTGTAATGGAAAGATTTTCACCTGTTCTGGGTTTTTGATTCAAACCTATTTTTGGCTCACAATCACTGAAGAAAATAACTGAATAAGGGCTCATTCAGACAGCTGTATTTCTGGGTCCACATCCATTCCACAATTTTTCAGAATGGGCGCGGAGCCATTCATTTCAATGGGGCCGCAAAAGATGTGGACAGCTCACCGTGTGCTTTCCGCAACTGTGTTTCCCTTCCGCGGTTCCACAAAAAATATAAAGCATGTCCTTTTCTTGTCCACAATCGCGGACAAAAATAGGCATTTCTATATAGGACTGGCCCTGTGTGTTACGCAAAACGCGGAACGCACAGGCCTGGTATCCATGTTTTGAGGATCCACAATTTGCGGAGCGCAAAAAACGGATATGGTTGTATTATTTAAAAAAAAGCCCAACCCAAGCCATGTAAAAAGTGCAATAAACATAGAGGGTGCAAAGGAAAAACCAACCAATCAGATTTCACCATTCATTTTCCAAAGGCGCTTTGAAAAATGAAAGGTGAAATCTGGTTGCTATGGGTAACTAAACCGGTTTTCCTTTACACCAATTTTGATAAATCTCCCCTATAGGGAGGCAGCATCGTAAAGAATGTTACCTTAAAAAAAGAGCGCCCTGTTCATTTATTTCTTCCTGTCATGGAAGAGATCTGTCTTCTAAGTGTACATATGGTGTCGTATTTTGATCCTTGTAAAATTTCTCTGACAGTTAAGATAAAGTAATGGATGTTAGCCTCCATTTGCTGGAAAGAGGAGAATTGAGGAGCCGGGGCTGGCGGGAATCTTCCTGGCAGCTACAATGAAGCGGCATTGCCTGGTATGTGACAGATGCTAAAGATGAGGCTGAGACTGTAACAAGCAATATCTCTGTAGTAATAAAGAAGACTGAGCTGTTATTATCATGCTACTCTTCTGTCCTGCACTCCGGCTTTCCCAGCAAAAACTACTATATTTTTCTTCTGTCACATAATAGTATATTGGAAGCCAGCAGATCCAAACAAGAGGCATTAACGAGTATGGATCTCGGCTTATCATTGCTGGTGACACAATGGCGGATGGACAAGCAAGTGATGTGTATATACGTAACTGCGCTTTAGTCGGTGTAGTCAGGGCTGACTTCTTGCATAGTTTCCAAATGCCTTTTCCTAGATGCCTGCTTTATATCTTATCAGATCTTTAATATTACTTAAAGGGAACCTGTCATCTCCGAAACACCCCCTGAACTAGAGTAAGCGTTGTATAGTGTAAGTGATGCTGAATCCAAATATGTAAGTTTTATCTTCATACTCACTTCCATTCTGTCGCTGTGCTCCCACAAACTGCCAGTAAAATGCACTCAGTGGACTCTTCTTTGAGTCCTCTCCATTATGTGAGTAATCACTGGAGTCCACTGAGTGCATTTTACTTCAGGTTTGTGGGAGCACAGCGTCAGAATGGAAGTGAGTATGAAGATAAAAATTACATATTCGGATTCAGCATCACTTACACTATACAACGCTTACTCTAGTTCAGGGGGTGTTTCGGAGATGACAGGTTCCCTTTAAAGGGGATTTCCAAGATTGGTTGGGGGTTCCGACAGTCGGGATCCCCGCTAATCATGGCTGCTTGCAGTAGCGCCATGCCCTGCTCTCAGCTTTTCCTAGACCAGTGACAACACATTTGTCGGTCACATGGCCTAGGCACTCAACCCCATTCAAGTGAATGGAGTCGAGCGCAATACCAAGCACAGCCACTATACTATGTACGGCGCTGTACTTGGTGAGCTGAGAGAAGGCCGTGGCGCTCACAGGAGTGCTGGTGCCTTCACAAACAGCTGGTCGGTGGGGGGGTCCCAGGTATCAGACCCCCCACCGATCAGATACTGAGGACCTTTTCAGAATATAGGTCATTAGTTAAAGAAAATCTTGGAAAACCCATTTAATAATAGAGCAATGAAACCGGCATCAGTAACGTAGGTTGCAACTCCCCATCCAAATCAGTAAAAGCAGTAAATAAGAGACTAGGAAGAATAGCTGTCTGCCTGGGATCTAATACTAGAGGTCCCCGATCCTGATAACTTCTCTTCTCCCTCCTTTATCTAGAGGAGATAGACACTCTTGGTCTCAAGGACCCAGGCGACCAGTTTATAACTAGCCCTAGTCCATGATTTGTCATAGACACTTGTAGGCCTGAAATTCTGTAGAGAGCCACGAGCTACACGATATGACTTTATGGCTGTCAAGTTGCTCTTCACTGGCAGTTGATTGGAGAGATTGACCTGATATTTCTGCTGATGGACGTTACACCAGTGATGCCAAATTGCAGAGTATTGAGCAGTACTGGACTAGGTGATAGGGGAGGCAAATGGTCAGACTTCCATGTACAGTGAAGGAAATAAGTATTTGATCCCTTGCTGATTTTGTAAGTTTGCCCACTGTCAAAGACATGAACAGTCTATAATTTTTAGGGTAGGTTAATTTTAACAGTGAGAGATAGACTATCCAAAAAAAATCCAGAAAATCACATTGTCTAAATGATATACCGTATTTTTCGCTTTATAAGACACACTTTTTTCCCCCAAAAGTAGGGGGAAAATTGCGGTGCGTCTTTTAAATTATGACCTCACGCTGCACGCAGTCCGGTGACAGTGCAGCTCCGGCCGGAGAGGACAGCGGAGCCGCTGCGCAGGACAGGTAAGAGAGGTTTTTATTTTAACCTTATGTGGCTGGGTGGGCTGATCTGAGGTCTGATGGGGGCACATACTTCTGATCTGAGGTCTGTTGGGGGCACATTTTGCTGATGTGAGGTCTGATGGGGGCACATTTTGCTGATCTGAGGTCTCATGGGGGCACAGTGAGATGGTATGGGGGCTGATCTGAGGTCTGATGTGATGTCCTGAAATTTATGGGGGGTCTGATATGAGGTGTGATGAAAAATATTTTTTCTTATTTTCCTACTCTAAAATCTGGGGTGCGTCTTATCATCAGGTGCGTCTTATAAAGCGAAAAATACGGTGTGTGTGTATATATATATATTTGCATTTTGCACAGAGAAATAAGTATTTGATCCCTCTGGCAAACAAGACTTAATACTTGGTGGCAAAACCCTTGTTGGCAAGCCCAGCAGTCAGACGTTTTTGTAGTTGATGATGAGGTTTGCGCACATGTCAGAAGGAATTTTGGTCCTCTCCTATGTTTTCTATGGGATTAAGGTCTGGAGACTGGCTAGGTCACTCCATGACCTTAATATGCTTCTTTTTGAGCCACTCCTTCGTTGCCTTGGCTGTATGTTTTGGGTCATTGTCATGCTGGAAGACCCAGCCACGACCCATTTTTAATGTCCTGGTGGACGGAAGGAGGTCGTCATTCAGGATTTTACGGTACACGGCTCCATCCATTCTCCCATTGATGCGGTGAAGTAGTCCTGTGCCCTTAACAGAGAAACTCCCCCCAAAACATAATGTTTCCACCTCCATGCTTGACAGTGGGGACGGTGTTCTTTGGGTCATAGACAGCATTTCTCTTCCTCCAAACACGGCGAGTTGAGTTAATGCCAAAAAGCTCATCTGACCACAACATCTTCTCCCAATCACTCTCAGAATGATCCAGGTGTTCATTTGCAAACTTCAGACGGGCCTGCACATGTGCCTTCTTGAGCAGGGGGACCTTGCGGGCACTACAGGATTTTAATCCATTACGGCGTAATGTATTACCAATGGTTTTCTTGGTGGCTGTGGTCCCAGCTGCCTTGAGATCATTAGCAAGTTCTCCCGTGTAGTTTTAGGCTGATCTCTCACCTTCCTCATGATCAAGGATACCCCACGAGGTGAGATTTTGCATGGAGCCCCAGATCAATGTCGATTGACAGTCATTTTGTATGTCTTCCATTTTCTTACTATTGCACCACCAGTTGTCTCCTTCTCACCCAGCGTCTTACTTATGGTTTTGTAGACCATTCCAGCCTTGTGCAGGTCTATGATCTTGTCCCTGACATCCTTAGAAAGCTCTTTGGTCTTGACCATGTTGTAGAGGTTAGAGTCTGACTGATTAATTGAGTCTGTGGACAGGAGTCTTTTATACAGGTGACCATTTAAGACAGCTGACTTTAATGCAGGTATTGAGTTGATTAGGACGTCTAAAGGCCCTTTTAGACGGGCCGATGTGTCTCCCTGCCCGAGCGCCGATCAGCGATATCGGCGCTCGGGCAGGGAGCCTTTACACAGCCCGATGAATCGAGCGCCGGGCCGCACGAGTGATTGCTGTATCGCTCGTGCGGCCCGGAAGCTCCATACTGTCAGGCGCACATCGCCTGTTTACACAGGCCGATGTGCGCCCGACAGATTGGATCTTTTGTATAAACCAAAAGATCCAATCAGCCGACGAACGAGCGTTTTGCTCGTTCGTCGGCTGATTAGGGCCACTTTTACACGGGCCGATTATCGGCACTAGCGTTCCTAGGAACGATTTTTCGGCCGATAATCGGCCCGTGTAAAAGGACCTTTACTGGTCTGGAGGAGCCTGAACTTTTAACAGTTGGTAGGGGATCAAATACTTATTTCTCTGTGCAAAATGCAAAAAAATATATATAATTTAGACAATGTGATTTTCTGGATTTTTTGGGGATATTCTCTCTCTCACTCAATTTTTTTTTACTTGACACTTAGGACTTATTATTAGAATGTTTTTTTTAAAAGATATTTTATATTTTTTAGGTGTAATTTAGACAAAAAACGCTAATTCTTATTAAAAAAAAAGTAATTTTTTTTAATTATAGATTTTTCTTTTTTAAATATTAAAACTGACGCACAAATTAATTATTGCAGTGGGTTCCCTATTTGATGACGATCGTTTTGGTATATAACATGTATAGATTTTATTTAATGGGGCGACTATGGTGACCATTGGCGACTGCCTGTTTAATTATTTTTTTTTACACTTTTTTTGTTTGTTTTTTATTTATTTTTTTACTTATATATTAATTTATTTTTGACAAATAATATGTCCCCCAGGAGGTCATTAAAAGACCTCTGGAGGACATTGACTTTTTTTTTTTAACACTTTTTTTTCCCACTGTTTCCACTGTAACTGGGGCATCCACAGAGCCCCAGTTACAGGGGAAAACAGCCCCCTGAGGGCTCATTAGACACAGGCAGAGCTGATCAGGGTCTCCTTAGACCCTGCAGCACTGCTCTGGCCCCGAGATGACCGCCGGGACTAACACAGGAAGCGGCGGTGCCGCTTCTTGCTGCTCCTCCATGCGCCCAGGTCAGACTGTCCCCCGGCTGAGGAGAAGACAGAAGCGGTAATAAATCTCTCCTGTCTTCTCCTCAGGGTCCCCGCTCTGTCTGTGAGCCGGGACCCGACCTGCTCCTGCTAGATTGCAGGAGCAGGAGCTTTAATCCCAGTGCTGATCAGCGCTGGGATTAAAGGGCCGCCTGCACGTGTATATATACGTGCTATCTGCACGGGGCATGTGCAGATAGGACGTATATACACAGATGGCGGTCGTCAAGGGGTTAAAATTAACCTACCCTAAAAATTATAGACTGTTCATATCTTTGACAGTGGGCAAACTTACAAAATCAGCAAGGGATCAAATACTAATTTCCTTCACGGTAGATGTTTCAGATTGAAATCCTAGGAGAGACTTCAGTTAGTTTTTTTTCCTCCCTCATTTAACCCATAATAAAGGCTGTAGCCTTACTATATTGAGAATGGACTATAATCACATATTGTGCCTGTGAATAAACCAGTAATATGTATTAGCTTTCTAAGCATAGAAAATCTCTATTCTCAACATGGTAAGTCTACATGTATATGCAAAGATATATCAGATAATGGACCAGATAACGGCCTGTCCATTACAAGTGTCCCATGTGCACAGGTTCTTCACCGTGTATTTCCTTCTCTTACATAGGTTGACACTTTTCTCTACTGATATAGAGTTTGCGGATAGGAAAATGTCAGTCGATCATCTTACATTTTCTTCATTTGTCTCCAATGTCTCTGTCTGATTTGAGGAAGCATAAACCTCTTTTGCCAGTGATCTAACTCTAATCAGAGAAACTTGACTGATTTAACAGGGCGTAAAATAATTCTCTCTCAAATGGTCCTCCAGTTGTGTCAGGTCATTTTACTTGCCAGTAACCATTTCCTTGTTATCTTCTAAATGTAAATCCCGGTATTTGTATTTATTTTACTTTGTATTTGCTTCATTGTGGCGTTGAAACACTGTAATAAGAGCAATGAAAGCTTGTCGGCTCTTGTTTACTGGCTCCAGACAATTTGCGCACATCTCATGTTGACCTTGTGAGAAGGAAGAAGAGCGTGGCTGCTCAGGTTGGCAGCTTTCATTTGGGATCTAGGGCTGGATAGTTGTTGTTAGATTTCATTAGTTGGGGAAGAACCTTCAATGAGCATCTTTCTGACTGAATGAACACTTCCTACACTTTCAGTGAATATTTACAGAGACTTAACATTTATTAAATGGGTTGTGTCACTTCAGCAAATGGCACTTATCATGTAGAGAACGTTAATACAAGGCACTAATTACTAATGTATTGTGATTTTTAATATTGCTTCCTTTACTGGTTTGATTCATTTTCACATCACATTATGCTTTGCTTGTATCCAGGGGTTACGACCACTCTGCAATCCAGCAGGGGTGGTCGTGCTTTCACACTGTAGGAAACAGCACTGGGCTCTGTGGTGGCTGGAACTGTGGGAGCGCACAAAGGCACGCATGCACAGCAACTCCCTCCCCAGCCTGCTGATATCTGCACTGCAGCTGTGGCCATAACCCCTGGAAACGAGCAGTGTATAATGTGATAGAAAAATGAATCCAGCCAGCAAAGGAAGAAATATGGACAATCACAATACATTAGTAAGTGCCTTGTAGTAACTTTCTCTACATGATAAATGCCATTTGTCATTAAAGGCGTTTTCTGAGATATTTTTATTGATGCTCTATCCAGATAATGGGTCATCAGTAAAAATATCTTGGAAAACCCTTTTAAACGTCCCTTCAAGTATTTAGTCTGTAATCTAACAGAGTACTAACACTGTGTGCACATTTTACTCCAAACCTAAAAATGTAGGCGTGTTTGCAGGTAGCCTCAGTACCAGGGCTGTGGAGTCGGAGTCGGTCACCATTTTGGTGGAGTCGGTATAAAATGGACCGACTCAGACTCCTAAAATATATAATGAATTAGTACATTTAGTTCAGTGCTGAATATATTTTTATAAGAATTTGCGAAAATGATGAAATGTCCTATAAATGTCTGTTCTATTCCTGATCTAAGGATTTAGGCTTTTAGTTGAGATGACTGTGTGCTGCCCTTTATGTCCAGTGCATGTTCTCTCTGTATGCTTTATGTTTCCTCTGAGCTCATGTTTGGAGAGGTTAGCTACTCTCATGACTTCTATCTGCTGCTGATGTAAAACACCTAGAGCCTTATGTATGAAAACTGTCTAGGTGTAGAAGTTTCTTTGTTGCCCATAGCAACCAATCAGAGCTCCCCTTTCATTTCATATAGTGCTCTGGAGAAATGAAAGGGGAGCTCTGGTAGGTTGCTATGGGCAACAAAAAAAGTCTTAGACCTAGACAGTTTTCATACATCAGGCCCAGAGGCGTAGCTACTGTGGGGGAGGGGGGCAGGGGAGGCGATGCTCCGGGCCCAATACCTCTGGGGGGGCCCAGCAGGGAATACAAGTGAGCGCTTCAATTATGGAGTCTGATGGGGGCACATTAAGCCGATCTGAGGTCTGATGGGGGCACATTCTGATGATCTGAGGTCTGATGGGGGCACATTCTGCTGATCTGAGGTCTGATGGGGGTACATTCTGCTGATCTGAGGTCTGATGGGGGCACATTCTGCTGATCTGAGGTCTGATGGGGGCACATTAAGCTGATCTGAGGTCTGATGGGGGCACAATACGCTGATCTGAGGTCTGATGGGGACACATTAAGCCGATCTGAGGTCTGATGGGGGAACTTTCTGCTGATCTGAGGTCTGATGGGGGCACATTCTATTGATCTGAGGTCTGATGGGGGCACATTCAGCTGATCTGAGGTCTGATGAGGGCACATTCTGCTGATCTGAGGTCTGATGGGGGCACATTCTGCTGATCTGAGGTCTGATGGGGGCACAATACACTGATCTGAGGTCTGATGGGGGCAAGGGACTGTTAGTTTAGTGATGTAAAAGCTGGGGACAGATTTCCTTTAACATAGGAGTCCCCTTTTTTACTCCTATTAATCCTATATTTTACTGCATTATGTGGTAGAGTATTTAGAGTAGGGTATGTAGAAAGTCTATTGTACTGTACTTAACAGCATAGATGATCTAGCAGTTTATATAGTCATCTTGCTAATACAGTATTATAACCACAACTAGTAGTATGTGCCTGTGAAGTTGGAAACGTGCGTTTGGGAAGCCAATAAGTGGGGGGCTGTCACGCGAGGTCGGCGTCGTGCTCCCTCTGCACGACGTCGCCGGACCTCTCCGCCCCCTAGAGACGAGCAATAGGGAATTGAAGTGCTGGTCTTGTCAGCCAGCACTTCATGAGTTAATTCTCTGTTTGGGGTTAGCCATGTGGTGCTGATCACACCACATGGCTACTTTACATATTGTTTGGACAGCTTGCTCCGCCTCAGGTCATGTGATGCTGGCCACATCACATGATCCTGGGCGGGCTATTTAAAGATGGCAACTGCCTCACTCAGATGCCTGTGATTAGTCTTCTGAGATCAGTGCTGTGTGTTGGACCTTGCTGTTGGATTATTGGTGTATTGGATTTTGGCTTTGGACTTAGACTACGCTTTTGTGATTCCCCTCGGTATTTGACGTGACCTCCTGTTCTTGACTTGGCTTGCTGACGATTCTGCTGTTGTGTTTGTTTCTGTCTGTGTTCGTCTTTCCCTGTGTTCCCTTCCCTTCCCTGTGCACGTACTCAGCATAGGGACTGTCTCCAAGTTACGGTTTTGTCGCCTAGGGCATCTACTGTAAGTAGGCAGGGAAAGAGGTGGGGTTCAGACAGGGCACACTATCCCTTGTTTCCCTGACGTGACAGGGGCCCACTCAAGTATGTTTTGCCCCCTCCATGTGCTGAACCTCTAGCTATGCCTCTGATTAGGCCCTAAGTGAGCTGTACCCAGAGAAGCCTGATAGATTACAGACTGTTTTTGTCATGACTTATATGTACTATTGATTTTATGCAAATTTGTTTAAAGTTATCACTTAAACATGCTCCATGTATGAGGGAGTAGGAGTCGGGGGGTGAGGGGAAATTGAGGAGTCGGAGTTGGAGTTGGGGCTTTGGCTTACCGACTCCACAGCCCTGCTCAGTACTCCCCTCCCCATGTGTGCATGCTTTTCTTTTTCATAATTATTACACGCCGGGCCCGTATTGTGGCCCACAAACAGCGGGTCCACAATGTACGGGCCCCGGCCGCTTGTGCACCACATTACTGATGAGGACCCCTGTAGGGTCCCTGAAGGAGTGAAAGTGACTTTGGCAAAGTATATAGAGTTTCTGACTGACCACTTACTTCCATGGTACAAAAGGAAGAACCGTGCCTTCTGTAGTAAATTCATCTTCATGCTGCAAAGAATAGCTCTGAGTCATTGGCTGCTATGGGCATAAAAGGAGGTGGTGTGGCCACCATCCTGCCCTGACCTCAACCCTATTGAGAACCTTAAGGGTATCCTCAAGCAAAAGGTCGATGAGGGTGGGAGGCAGTTCACATTAGAACAGCAGCTCCAGGAGGCTAGTCTGACATCCTACAAAGAAATTCTAGAAGAAACTCCCAAAAATTCACAAGTTTCATATTATCAACAGCAACTTGTAAGTTTTTGAATAGATGCAAGAATTGTGAAGGTGATGTCGAAGGAGGAGTCCTATGTTAACATGTAACTTGCCCTGTTGACTTCAGTAAATGTGACCTCTTAATGCTGCTAATTCATCAAATTACCATTTTCAGTTCTTTACAACCTATAAAATGTTTTGAAACTGTTGTTCATAATATTTAGAGTTTTTTAATTTGTGGAAAAAAAATACTGTTATCATTGGGAGGTTTGTTCAATAAAACATGATTTCATACTGAAACGGTTGAAGACTTGAAAATTATATTGACTTTCATTTGCAATGACCATTGAGAAAATGATCATTTGCATAATAATTTGGAACACAGTGTATTTTTCAGATCTTCATGGACCGAAATACAGACAGACATGTGCACGAAGCCTTTAGTGCCAGGGGAGGGTGATAGATAGATACGTGTCAATTTGCAAACACTTCTTAACCCCTTCCCAACCGCCTAACATAAATTTATGTCTGCGGTTGGGCATTTAAAGATGGCGACCACTGGGTTGATGGTGACCAAAGGGGTTGTCCGAGTTATGAAAAAAATGTATAGTACTGTAAATTTGATGGGCAGCAATATATAACTAAGTTAAGCAAGTTTTAGGCAAAAAAATCTATATTTCCTCATTTCCCTGGTTCTCTTCTGGCCTTTGTTTACCTGCATTAATAACAATCTCTGCCCCTCCCCCTTCCTGCTATGCAAAGGCAGTGAATACAGGAGCTGGCCTGAGTGACATGTTTGCTGGAATACTCTGCAGCATGTTGTATGTGTAGGACTACAAGTCCCAGCTGTACAATGACACTGCAGATACATACAGGGTCTTCCCCCTACCTGTTCTTGTACAATACAATACTTTGCATCTCCTCCAGATCAGCTCCAGTCAGCTCTGTGTCTGTAGGGTGAGGAGAGCAGATCCTGTGTCTCTTTACATCTGCAGCTGCTGTTGTAAAGCCCTCAGTGTGTTCTGGCTGAAGGGGTTAATGTTTTATCTGAAATAATCCAGGGAGAGAGCAGATAGCAGCAGTGGCGGGGGGGGGGGGGGGGGTGCACGAATGCAAGATTAGCAGAGAGGCAAGCTGACATCACAGGTCATGTGACCCTCATTGAAACCTGAGAAACCAGCAGCTTTAGAAGCAGAAAGTGTATGGAAAAGCTGTGGTATTTGACTAGTTAGAAACATACAAAAGACAAAAAAATAACTCGGACAGCCCCTTTAAACAGCAGGCACCCGGAGCTGATGTATGCAATCAACTATTGTGTCGATTGCACACGTGTAGTCCCTCATATGCAGTGGCCAAATGTAACCACAGCACATGTGAAGTCAAAAACCGGGAACACGCCTGTGGTAGGGCTCCATAGGAACAATGAAATTCTCCTAGACTCTAATGGTAATGCACTGGAGTTTATGAAAGAAGAAATCTAATGATTGCTTTTTCACGTTCCCTAGGGGAAGAATTAAAAAGTGTTTATAAAAAATAGTTTTTAGAAATAATTTAATTTCAAATTTTAATTTCATATATATATTTTTTTAATTATAAAATTTCAAATCATCCCCATCCCCTTAATTAAAAATACATAAAAAAATAAACATCATTGACGTCGATGCAAGTGAAAATGCCCATATTATTAAAAAATACGGAAAACAGCAAAAAGGAAAAAGTAACCTGGCTGATTCGCCCTTTTTTTTGGTCGTTTCACCTCCCACAGAAAATTTAATCAAAAGTGACCAAAAAGTCATATACAACCCAAACACAGCTCCGTTCACCTAAACAATTTAAAGTTAAGCAAGAAAACCTTTACTGCCTAGGAAACTCTGTAAAAAGAAAACACTGTAGTAAATTATGGCATATCACTAGAATGACAAAACGTACTGATCAGTCTGGAGCCGCAGTATCAAAAAACATAGGCTTCATATTCTTATACAAGTATTACGAGATCACTAGTAATCGTGTTATTTATCTCCTTCTTCTAAACAGGTTGTCTAAGGAAAAATTAATGTACGAAAAAGAAGCCAAACAACAAGAGGAGAAGATAGAGCGCATGAAAAGCGAAGGAGGGGATGAGTACGTCATTAAGAAACAGGCAAGATTCAAGTCTTATTTATATTTAACCATTTAATTTCCTGTTAATCAGAATATTCAGACAATTGAAACTTTTTTTATTCCCTGCCATCCCGGAGCCATACCTTTTTTTTTTTTTTTTTTTTTCCATTCACATAGAAGCACAATTATACCATAGGGAATGGGTTTAGTTTTTGCAGCATTCCCTATTTGGTTGTCTTCATTATACAGGTCAGTACCAATACCACAGTTAGTTTTTTTTTTTTTTTTTTTTTTTTTTTTTAGGGGGTGCATTTTCTGACCTCTGTAACTAGAATTACGTCTACAGAGCTGTGTGGGGATCATTTTATCTGTAGTTCCATTTAATACCATTTTGGAGCGTGTATGACTTTTTCATCACTTTTTGTTCAGGTTTTCTGGGAAGTGAAGCGATAAAAAAAAAATAGCGAATCAGCTGTTATGATTTTTTATGGTGTTCACTGTATGAGATAAATACGTTTATATTTTAATAGTCTGACATTTTGGGATGGGTGATACCTATGTTTTTTTTTTTTTTTTTATATGGGGTGGGGAATTTATATATTTTTTTAAAACTCCCCCCCCCCTAGGGAACTTGAATCCGCATTCATCTGAAAGCTTCTCACATACACTGCAACAAATTACCATTGCGGCCTATGGGAGTTTAATTGCGTTCCTACGGATCCCTGTCACAGGCAGAGCTCCATAGGACCATTGCTGTGGCAAGCCCCAAATTCTTCTGAGTGCCTGAGGCTGCCATAACAACCAAACGGTTCTCTCGATCTCTGCGTGGCTAAGCCGTTCGGGCCCTGAGAGCGCTGCTTTCCCATGGACAGCCCTCTCCGATTTCGTGGTCACAATTGACCAGGGCATCTGAGGGGTTATATGTTAAACAGCAGGCAGCAAGCACTTGGAGTGGAGCGTGCTCCATCTTTAAAGAGATGTCTTGCACCGTACCTATACGGCACATGTTGTTAAGGGGTAGAGCTGGGCGATATGGCCAAAAAAAAAAAAATCACGATTTTTTTTTTTTTTCTTTAATTTTGGACGATTCAAGATTTAAATCTCGATTTTCTTATGTTAGTAAAAATATAAAAAAAATAAATAAAAAAAGCCTACTGTGCCCCCATCAGACCTCAGATCAGCCCACTGTGCCCCCATCAGACCTCAGATCAGCCCACTGTGCCCCCATCAGACCTCAGATCAGCCCACTGTGCCCCCATCAGACCTCAGATCAGCCCACTGTGCCCCCATCAGACCTCAGATCAGCCCACTGTGCCCCCATCAGACCCAGATCACCCACTGTGCCCCCAGCCCCCCACTGTCCCCCCCATCAGACCTCAGATCAGCCCAACTGTGCCCCCTTCAGACCTCAGAGCAGCCCAAAGTGCCCCCTTCAGACCTCCGATCAGCCACCATCATAATAATAAATTTAAAAATCTCTCACCTGTCCTCCGCTACGGCTCCGCTCCACGTCCGGCGTCCCTCTTCTTCTCCCGGCGCTGCACTGTCACCTGACTGCGTGCAGCATCAGGTCAGAGTGCGTGCACTACGTCCTGCCGCTGTACGCGGTCAGGACAGTGCGGCGCAGACCCGGAAAAGAAGAGGAGCGCCGGACACCAGAGCGGAGCCCGGCGCAGGACAGGTGAGAGATTTTTTTTATTTTATATGTCGGGCGCCATTTTTAGGAAAATTGAATTCACGATTTTCCTAAAAAATAAAATCGTGAGGCTTGCAATGGGCAAATTAATCAAATTAATTCGATTAATCGCCCAGCCCTATTAAGGGGCTAAGTGAATAGAAATTATTTTCAGTCGCAGAAATTTCTGCAACAAATCTGCTGTGTGTGAATTTACCCTAATAGTTCAGTGTACGTTCAAAATATTCCCCTTTGAGGTATTACCTGTCCTGTTCTATGACTTCTTTTTGCTTTTAAAAGATTGACGGACGATTCATTTCAACTTAGAGATATACATTATTTTATGTCCCACTCATGCTTTCTTAAAAAAAAGTGTTCCCATCTGAGACGTTATGGCATATGCAATAAATGTCCAGTAGGTGTGCATCCAACCTCTGGGACATGGTCCTGTCTGAAGAACAGGGCCCCAAAGTGAACGTAAAAGACGCTGTGTATGTGTGGCCACCTCTTAATTCGCCGCTGTGGGACTTCTGAAAGTAGCCAAGTGCTGGCTCAGGTATTTTCCCATAGCGGGACTGCAGAGGTGGTTGCACATGCACAGAGTCCTCTCCGTTCAGCACTATGGGACAGATTCTCTTTGAATTAATGTGGATTTGAGGAAGAAACAGTGATTTTCAACATTCTTAAGTAAACATCTTATTTCTGTAACCACTGCAACATCCATGTTTTATTTGAGGGCTAAAAACGTCAGAATTAATGGAAAACCTCCTGGTGAAAGGTATGATTTGACCAATCTGACGCTGAATACAGTATATTGACCTCAGTTCACTGCAATTTAAGGGAGTCTGACCATGGTGACAGAGCCATGTTTGGGTCAAGGAAAGCAGAACGAACATACCTTTTGGGCAGCTTTTATCAGGAGTAATGTGAATATGAAGTTTGACTAATTCTGCTGCTTAAAGGGGTTATCCGAGACTAAAAAAATGTACCGAATATGCCCGGGCCCCCTCACACTGAATATACTTACCTCACTCCCCGCTCCACTCCTGGTGCCCGCACCACTGCTACTGCTTCTCCCTGTGCGCAGAAGAAAACATCCAGGTTTGGGGGGGGCAGCCAATGGCAGACAGGGATGAGCCTCCCTGTCACAGCCTGCTATTGGCTGCTCAAACTTTCCTCCCCCTCCCCCCTGACACTGGTTGTTTTCATCTGCGTACGGGGATAAGCAGCAGCAGTGGGGCGGGCACCAGGAGTGGAGCGGGGAGTGAGGTAACTATATTCAGTGTGAGGGGCCCAGGCATATGGGGGACATTTTTTAGTCTAGGATAACCTCTTTAAAACGCACCCTGCATTGGGCTGCTTCACAGCCCCTCCCCTCTGCTCTGAGTGACAGCTCTTTCATCCAACCAAGAGATCCTTACAGTTGTCATTTATAGGGGAGGGGTTGTGAAGCAGTTCATTGTAGAGTTCATGTTACAGTGAAGCTCTGCCTCCTTAAAGAGCAGAATCTGTCAGAATAAAAGCTCATAATCACACTACTCCTGATAACAAGAGCTCCAAAAAAGGCATTTCTATACTGCTCTCCCCAGCCATTACCTAGTGCTGTCAGCAGTTTTGTCTGTGCAGAACTACCGACAGGCTCGTGGCTTGGCCTCTTGTTCGCAGGGAGAGGATATACTGCTAGTATTTCTCTTCCTTAACCTAAGGATTTTCACAAAACAACACTTAAGAGTATAGAGGCAGGAGAAATGTTCACATTCAGTAGGGGTTCCAGTTTAGTAATTTTCCTCCCCACCGCATGGTGAGAATATCATCTCTGCTAAAATGAAATGCAGTGATAAGTAATAACTTTTTATGCATGATAAGCATCAAAATATAAACCTGCTGTTTTCTGCCTTTCATTTTTTTACTTTTCTCTCTCACTTAGAGCCTCCTGCCGGGGCCGCTCCACATGATCAATATACTCAATGACAGTTTTTTCTCATGCAGTAATTATCTCAATGTGATATTATCTCAGCACAGTATTTCTTCATTAACCAAGAGATGCGGGCGATTTTTATGCAACCAGCTGATCCCATTCCAGTCGAGGAGGGCAGAAAAACAGCAGAAAGAGTTTATTTTAAGTAAACTTTCCGAGCTGAGGCGGCCACTGACAGGGCAGACACATACAGCGCTTTATCCGCTGTCCATGGCGAGAAGAACTCTTGCTCTTTGAAATGTGAATAAAATCATTTATAGATTTTTTTTTTTTTTTTACGCTGACTATAGTTTGAGGGTGACAGCAGGGAATATATTTTATAGTAAGTGTGGCAGAAATTTGTCACCCAAAGCAGCTACTTATTCCAGAAATTTGTTACCTAGTGTTGTGTTGTAACATTTTTTTAATTTTTTTTCCTTTTAAGGGGAATATATCACCTTTTGATTTTTGTGTTACTAATTAAAACCAGACCTAGTTAAATATTTTTTATCTGTTTTCATTTTCTCTTTGTCGATTTCTTCTAATTATGTATGTATGTATATTATTATGGGGGCAGCCATCTTGCTTGAGCTGTTGTTAACTGCATTTATGGACGTAGGAACCTGTAGAGGACTCATTGACTTCTGCGGGAGAGTGTTGTGGGCATGCTCTGTGACCCGTGCAGAGGTAATCCTGTTTAAAAAAAAAAAAAAAAAAAAAAAAACGGATCCTGTGCATCATTTATGCACATTTGGCATCTGTTTGAGCCATTTCCTTTCCTGAAAAAAATGGATCTCTGACGGGCATTATTTGTTATTTTTGAGTTTATTCCTGTCTGAGATGATGAGCTGACTGGTGAGAATTTTTTTTTTACAGAACAGAAAGGGTTGGTCTATTATGAAGCAGTGAAAACTGCAACATATGATTTTTATAAGCAAAGTTGAAAAATTAAATCGAAAACAATTTTAAACCTGATGTAACAAAAGGTACCGTATTTTTTGCTTTATAAGACGCACCTGATAAGTTGCATCCCAGGTTTTAGAGGAGGAAAATAAGGGAAAAAAATTTCTTCTTCAAATCATCAGATCCCATCTGACATCAGATCATTGATAAAATAAATAACTACATTTTCCTCTTCTGCTCCGTCGCTCCTCTCCAGGTCCAGCGGTCTCTTCAGCAGACACACAGTGGAACAGCTCACTAGTATTCACTTTATAAGACACACTGCCATTTTCCCCCCCACTTTTTAAAGCGAAAACTACAGTAATTTTTCCCCTTAAAAATCTTTGAAAAGACCTCCTGCACACAGAGAACTTCTGTAAAACTACTGCTACTAGAAAAGAGTATAATAGAATCTGAGGAATTTGTCTGATTCATGGAGAATCTGACAGAAAAACGTCTGTACGTTAAGATGTACACAGTCATTTTGGGAAAATTAAGTTGTGATCCTATCCTTCCTTTTTTTTTTCCTGTTTTTTTTTTTTTAATCCTTCCTTTTTTTTCAGTTTTTTTTTTAATCCTTGCTTTTTTTTTAAATATATTTTAGTATATTAGTTTATCATTAAAAGTTCTTTTATTATGTTTATCTTTTTTATGTTCACAATGAAAATTTTACACGCAGATTTCAGTCCATATTCCACACATGCGTGATATTCACGCACTACCATGCCTCATTGATTTCAGTGGAAAATATGTGTGGTAGTTCATGGACTCTTGGATGTTTCTGCTGCCGAGTTGACTGCTGTGGGCGGCCACACATGGACCATTGAATGGGGCTAAATTCGCTGGCGGATCCGTGCCTTGCCAGACTTCAAACCGTAGGTGACCTCGGGCTGCTGCATATTTCACAGTGGAACGTGGCCTCTGTAAAGCTACACAAGAGGATCATTTCAGCTTTGTGGTTATTATTTTATTTATTTTGGGTTTTTTATTTTGTTTATTTTGATTTTTGAGTAACATTTCTAGCAATAAAAAAATACAAATAAGGAAAGTAATATATATCTAGTTCTCATAAGTTTCGCTCACTCCATGCATTTGCTTGGTGCAGCTCCCCCTCATCTGACAGCTGATTCATCAACTAATCAGAAAAAAAAAAAAAAGAATCCTAAAAATTGTAAACATTTTTGTAATCTTTTGGGTGAGCTAAATACATGTCATGCTGACTGACTAATCTGGTGCCTTGTACATCTTCAATTCTGGATTGCTTTTGCGAACAAGTGGAGGTCTGCAGCATTTAAATCCATGAACCAAGGGTTACATGAACCGGGTGAGTGAACCAGATGGAATATTTTTGCTTTTTTGCAAGTTCTTTATGGTTCACTCATCCATATGGATCGTCTTCAAAATTTTATTTGATAAAAAAAAAAAACAGCTGGAATTTACTTGGAGTTTCACATTCTTCTTTTTGCATTTCAGATTGAAATACTACAAGAATCTCGCATGATGATCCCAGATTGCCATCGCAGGCTAGAGGCAGCGCACACGGATCTTGCACAGATCTTAGTAAGTACATGTGTGTTTTTGTCAATTCTTCTTGCAAACTTCAAAGACAATACCACAAATGTCCTCATTTTATAGTTTATCTGTATACATAGTTGACTACGCTATTGTATACAGAGGTATCCTGGAATTGTATACATATCATTGTATATGTGTATACAGTGGTATCTGTCAGATATAAGTCGGGAAATCCTGACTGAGGGGAGCATTAAGTAGTGACTTAGGCTACTTTCTCACTTGCGTCAGCAGGATCCGTTTGTGAGATCCGTCCCAGGCTCTCACAAATGGTCCTGAACGGATCAGTTTTACCCTAATGCATTCTGAATGGATAAGTATCCATTCAGAATGCTTCAGTTTGCCTCCGTTCCATTTCCATTCCGCTGCAGGCAGCGTTTTGGTGTCCGCTTGACTGAGCGGAATGGAAACGGACTCACAATATAAGTCAATGGGGACGGATCCGTTTACTCATGCACAATAGTAAACGGATCTGTCCCCCATTGACTTTCAATGGAGTTCAGAACGGATCCGTCTTGTCTATGTAAAAGATAATACAAACGGATCCGTTCTGAACGGATGCAGACGGTTGTATTATCAGGACGGATCCGTTTGTGAGAGCCTGGACGGATCTCACAAACGGATCCTGCTGACGCAAGTGTGAAAGTAGCCTTAAGTTACTGTTAAAAGGGGTATTCCTATTTGGGACATTGATGACATGTCGCTAGGATATGCCATCAGTGTCATATAGGTGAAGCTCCATGTCTGGGACCTGATCCTATCTCCAAAACAGGACCCTCGAAGTGAACAGAGAAAAGCCACGCATGCACAGCCACCCTCTATTCACTGCTATGGGAGCTCCGAAAATAGCGGCAGGCTGCTAGTCCCATAGCAGGAAATGGACAGGTGGCCGCATTTGCACGATATGCTTTCTAATCGTCACTATGGGGTAGCCAAGTGTGCTCGCACGGCTATTTTCCGAACACCTATAGAGTGCACACGGAGGACGGAAGCGGCTGCCTGCGCCCATGCGAGCGCAGGGGAGCCGAGCGGTACAGTGCTCGTTTCGAGCACGTTCGCTCATCTCTAATCAGGACTTGCCACAGGTATTCATTCTGTGGGATATTCTCAAATCCTGCCCGGCAGGTGGGCCCTGAGGACTGGAGTTGGGGAACCTTGCCCAGTTTCATAGAGCCTTTTGATGACTTTGTTCTCTCAGCTCTTACACTGGAGGAAGCTCATGCTGTTTACAGGTCTCTATCCATAGCTACTTTTGCTGATACATTAGGTTATGATACAGTTATATCTCCATGGATTCTAGTACAACCCACATAGTGTCAACCACCCGATGACTGTACACTCGCTGACATGTGCAAGCTTTAAGTAACTATCTTTCTCTTGTAGGAGAATGAAAAGGAGTTAGAAGAGACCGAGGAGTATAAAGATGCCCGTGCCATGCTGGACTCAGTGAAATTAGAAGCCTAAACGCTCTCCATGCTACGTTTTTATGCCTTGATACCATTCCACAGTCCTGTTTGAAAATTGGGAAACTTGAATGCATTTCCAAAGCCTAACAATAAAAGGACAAGATTCCAGTTATGTAGCTTCAAGGATGTAGAAAATAAATTGCTTTATCTTGTACAGATATGTAGCAGTGTAATTACTGGCTAGTGTAAGGAAAGTGCCAATGTTCTGATTTCCTACGGTTGGGTTTGTGATGAAGCAAGGTCATACGATGAGCACTTCACGGGAAGGGTCTGGAAGGTCTGAGAGGACATGTGACATGGGGCTTACTTAGTGGAGAAACAGCCTGTTAACAACAAAGTTTAATGGGGTTTTCTGACCCTCAAGAAAAATTAGTGAGTACCAAGAAAATGCATAACCACCTTTGAAATCCCCTCCATTCATTGCTCAAGTTCCTGTGGATCAGAAGTGGTGACATCCCATCTGTTTTCACGTTGACTGCTGCAGCCAATCACTGGCCTCAGCAGTGACGTGTCCCTAAATGGCCATGTGGCGCTCAGAGACACGTCACTGCTGAAGCCTGTGAATGGCTGTAGTGGTCAGCTTGACCACACATAGGTCTGGGGCATTAGAAGCAGGAAGGACGGGAGCCTGGGGGCTGTAACAGAGGGGCTTTCAAAAAGTGGGTTTTTCTCTTTGTATTAAATCAGTTTCTTGCACTCACTTGTTTTTTGTAAGACAATATTTCTGAGACATTCATGAGCGCAAATGAACAAATATTTAGTGAGAGGTGGCCGGTTAATCTCAGGAACACACAATGTCCCCCCCTTTGTAGGTATACCTGCTTTGTACACATGTATTGTTTTCCTTTTGGGCTTGTGACTTGTAGCAATCCCTATGGATAGTTCAGTTTCTATATCCGTTTTCTGTTACTCTTTTTGAAGTGTTCCATGTTCCCAGATTGAGAGGGCAGCTCCTGAAAAATAAGTTCATACCTTCTCTTAAGACGCAGAATAAGTTGATTTCAAGTCTCATGGTATTGCCTATAATTGTGTCCGGTGCCTGTAATGTGATGTATGAGCTTTCTTTGATATTCACTACCTGTTTACCGTCAGCCCGAAACTGATGATTGGAAATAAAATATTGCTTTCCTGTTTATCTTGTGCTCTGTCTTAAGAAACGTTTCCCTGCTGGTTACACTTCTTGTGGCTAGGGGAAGATGCTCTTTTGTCTTGCTGTAGTTTTGTTTCATTTTTCTTTTTCTGTACCTACATTAGCTTTCCAGAGACCTCATTTAAGTTGAATAATACTCTGCAAGGTGCAGCCCAGCCCTGCGACCACCACTGCCGCAACATAGTTATCAGATCTAGTCTCTATCAAGAAAAAATGTTTTCAATTAACAAAGTCCATGTTTGCACAAAAATCATGAAAGAAAATCTTTGCTTCAGCTTCTTTTTATGCTGGAACTGCCTAAATACGAATGTCAGTGATCAACGATCAGCTATAGCACTTATACCACTGGACTGATATTGTGTAGTGTACTATGAACACCCCATAACACTTGCCATCTTTGAGGTGCTATGACTTTGTCACCTAGCCATCACTATTTGGCCACCGTTTCTCAGATTTTTGCCCTTGGCTATTTACCCTGCTTCAAACACATCAACGTCAAGAAGTGACCGTCTTACTGCCTTCACAGGTGTCACTGTCACAACATAATGTCAGTGGTTTTAGAAGATGCAAGCTGGGTTCACATGTTCACATTTATCTCCCTTTTTTTATTACAGTAACATTTTTAATAAAAAAAAAAGAATAGACATCAAAATTCCTTGGGAAAAGTCATGCATGAAGCCAGTCTTCAGAAACTAGAAAGTTAAACGTGGGCAGATTACATCCATTCATTTCTTCGGGATTGCAGAAATTAGCCAAGCAGCTATTTTTTTGGAAATCTCATTGAAATGAATGGGAAGTGCACAGTGCAAGTGTGGCCAACTCTTAATTCACTTCTATGGGGCTGACGGATATAGACGACTATTCTCGGCAGTCCCAGAGAAATGAATTGAGGGTGGCCACGCATACGCGATGCGCCCTCCTTGACTTCACTTCACAGTCCCCGTTCTAAAGATGGGTGCGAACCCCACAGGTAGAATCGTATTTCCCTTCAACTTCGCCCACAACTTCAGAGGAGCAGCACATGCGCTATACCCAGGCTCGGACTGGCCTACAGGGGTACAGGTAAATTCTCCCTAGTCTCCTATCCCCTGCACAAGTGGCACATAACAGAGTAGACTTACATACATATATTCACTGTACAGCACCTCATCCAGCCTATGATCATATAAAAAACTTGATAGATTATTGAAGAAGCTCCCAGTTCATTATTATAGACATGATCAGAGCTGAGATGACTTCCAGGTATAGAGGAAAGCTAGCCGGTGTCCTCTTCTCCCCAGGACCTACCTTCTCAAAGTTGCTGCATGGACCCCCATATTCAATCATCTGGTAGCATCTTGCTGCTGTTTGAGCAGGTATGTACAATGGGCGCCCAAAATAAATTTTACTGATGGGCCCTAGGCACCCCAGTCCGACACTAGCTATCCCTATAGTGAGTTTGATTCCCAGTGCAGGGGCCTATGCTCTGTCAGCACACGTTTTTAGTGAAACAAGGGCTGATATCGTGGGTGGAGTGAAGGGAAATAGTAACAGAGAATTAATGCTAGAGATGAGGAGGCGGGCTTGGGCACTTAAAGGATGCAGTTCTGGACGCTTGAAATCGTTAGTGAAGCCCTACTGGGCACATTGGACCAGTTTGCACACTGAATAAAGTGCATTTTCTGGAGTTTCATAGTACAGATAAAGCTAACTAAGGTATGGTTGAAATAATGTTAAATTATACACATACATTTCATTGGCGTTGCTTATATATGGTAGAAGTAGTGTACAGATTGCCTTTAAAAATAGACAGTCACCTGCCACAGAATTGTTGGGGAAATTTCAGTGAACGAAAATCAGTTTCTTATCTGAATGGGATCGTTTCTGCAACAAGACAGGTATCAGTTTACTCAGCAGGATCAACCCTTCCAGGCAGTGTAACTTGTTTGATAGGGGTGATCCTGCTGACAGGATGTTATTGTAGACCATATGAGTGTTTATGTAGACAGCAAGCAGTAGCTCCACCTATGCTGAGCCAATGTCTTAACAAGTGAACGTTTATATATGCTCTCTAGGGATGTATACAGAACGGTGCAACTTTCTCATCCAATAATTTATCTTTGACTTGCAGCGGCTTTGGGTGTAATACTGTTCATTGGTGTGTGCAGGCATAACTGTTGTCTCTGAGCCGCGTATGTAGATAAAGCAATAGATGTGGGGGGCAACTTCTTGTCTCATAAAATGTTACTTATTTTTGCAAGCATGAAAGCTTGTGCGCCAGGGTTGATGGAACTTAGAATAATAGGAATTTTCTTATGTTCTTAAACCGCAATCCGTCTTGACAAGCCATCATTCTTCAATAATCACTAACGTTTTATGAGAGAATAAATTGGTTCAGTAAATTATATTATTCTTGAAAGTGAAGAAATGAAATGTGTCAGATGCTGAAACAGGGCTCCTCTCATACTCCCAGTGTCGCAGCGGTGGCATCCATCCTTTTCCAATTTTTACACTGATTTTCATCCTGATGTTGGCCATTGCAAATAATTTTTTGTATATGTTTTACCACGCTTAGCTGCGCAATATGATTAAATTTAGTCATATTAAGTCACACAATTAGCTAACATTAAAAAAATATTATTTATGTATTATTTCTCTTTCTTATATAGGGCCAACATATTTCACACAGCTTTTTAGAGACATTAGCATCACTCTCTATCCCCATTAGTGCTTACAATCTACGGAGTACCTGGAGGAAACCCAGGCAAACACGGGGAGAACATATAAACTCCATGCAGATGTTGTTCTTTAGTCAAATTGAACCCAGGACCCCAGTGCGAAGATGAATTTTACTTTATTATAGAGCATTGAGCTCTTCCTCTACAATCCTCTGCACAATGTGCACAGCCTGCTTACTATAAAATCTTTGTAGCCTTTGTAAGTGTAAAAGGGTGCAATATTAATTTTACAGTAAGAATGAGCAAACTGGATACAGATCCATCAGCAAGAAACAGGTCGGACTAGCCCACCACAGTACCAGAGGATCCACCTCTGGGCCCACTCTCTGAAGCCATAGTAGACCTTATAGTTCCAGGAGAAAAAACCCATTTGGAGTTGCCTTTGAGGATAATCCCTTGCCTAGGGTCTACTTAGACTTTATAGGGGTCGGGCCCCAGGAATATCCACTGGTGGGCCTAAGGAACCCCAGTCCAACACTGGCTTGAAATAACCTTCCTCGCTTTGAAGAACATAGCCCATCCATGCAGTACAAAGCAGCTTATAGATCAGTGGTTCTCAACTCCAGTCCTCGGGACCCACCTGCCAGTCAGGATTTAGGAATATCCCACAGAATGAATACCTGTGGTAAGTCCTGATGGATGGACGCTAATTATATCAGCTGGTCTAAACTAAGGAAATCCTGAAAACCTGACTGGCAGGTGGGTCCCGAGGACTGGAGTTGAGAACCACTGTTATAGATGATTATTTTCTCTTGTTCAGAAGCTGCATGGAAATTGAGAACTTCTTGCTGGGTTCCACATGTCGAGCTGCATCATACCACACAAGCACTTCCTAGGTAAGAACATCCCTACAAACCCAGCATCAAAGCAGGAAGTAGACATGTGAAGGAAGCCACAAACAAGCCAACAATCACTTTGAATTAGTTACAAAACTCAGTTTCTGAGATTGGAATGAGGCTGGCTGTATGGAACGGTGGTAAAAAGAAGGCATTACTGAAGAAAAACTGAAGAGCAGGTTAAAAGAAGCTAAAATGTGGAATAATTTAATAATTTTCTGTGGACATTTAAGTAAAATAAAGGAGGGTTTTTTTATTCAATGAAAACTGATGCAAATCTAAGTCTGGGTGCACATATATCAATTCTGTTCAGCCAATTTTGTATTTTTTTTTTTTTTTTTTGTGGAGCGGGACCTGTTCTAGACCAGAGAAGCAGAAGGGTGCTTGGTTTGAGAGCCAGTAAGTGAGATTGGTGCTTTATTTTATTCCTGCCCTAGGACTGCTTCCTGCCAGTTACTATACATGCCTCATGGTTCCTGTGTATTTGTTAGCACTCTGTGCATACAATGAATATTCTTGTGTTTCCGACCCAGCTTGTTTAGCCTGCCTTCTCCTTGCCTACTACTTTGTTTGACCTCAAACTGTTTAGTGACCATTCTCTGCCAGCAGCTACTCAGTGAACACAAGATACACACAAGATAGTCCATTCCACTCGCAGGGACTGCTCAGGTTTATCTAGTTAAGTTCCCGAAAATATTTAAAGGAACGCCATCCAATGGGTCCTTCCAAAATGAGACTGTCCTGCATCAGTTATCAGTTGACCCACAATAATGGATCAGCTATGAGACAATTGAATGGCAACTGCCTCAGTCCAACTAAATAACAGAAGAGGATGACAGAACAGCAAAAGAGCTGCTGGTCATAACATCAACAAGAATCAGGTTTAGGATTTTAATGGCCTACAGACTGCAACTGCACTTCTTGTACCCTGGTAAAGCATGCTAAGGGCCCATTCGCACGACCGTGGAGCACGGTCCGGGACGGTCCGTGAAAACCCGGACCGTGCTCCTGAGGGCAGGAGCACACGGCGTCATTGGTTGCTATGACGCTGTGCGCTTCCTGAGGCCGCCGCTGTACAGTGATACACTGTACACGCTCGTATAGAGTGTATCACTGTACAGCGCCGGCCTTAGGAAGCGCGCGGCGTCATAGCAACTAATGACGCCATGCGCTCCTGCCCTCAGAAGGAGCACGTCCGGGTTTTCACGGACCGCTCCGGACCGTGCTCCACGGTCGTGTACAAATCTGCTATGAAGAAGACATGGTCCACTGAATGACAACATGCTTCAGAAATGTTCAAGACCAGCAGCATCAAGAGCAACTATGTGCCACCAGTAGATCAATATTATCTATGGTCAAATGGTCCAAGACCCTTGGAAACACCTGACATATCTCAGTGTAGATCAGCAGAGAAACACCTGTGATGGTGGAGAATTCACTATAGCATTTGCCTTTTAATACCTGGCATTTAACAACACAGGGTAATAAAGAGTCGTCGTATATCCTGCCTGCAAAATGGTTGCTATTTTATGGGCAATAAAGTGCCCACCCAAAGAATCTGCTATGACAGGGGGTCGGAAACATTTTCGAAGTATCAAATTTACTTACAAGACCTGAGTATGACCAAGTAGAACTATACTGGGTGCTGCCACATGTTCAGGGTTTTTTATACAGTTTTTAAAGCCAAAATCAGGTGTGGATCATAACAGGAGAAAAAAAAATTATTAAGAGCAGATACAACTTCAAAAACTGCATCAAAAAACCTGAACATGTGGGAGCACCCTTAGGCCCCTTTCATACGAGCGAGTTTTCTGCGCGGGTGCAATGCGTGACGTGAACGCACAGCACCCGCACTGAATCCTGACCCATTCATTTCAATGGGTCTGTGTACATGAGCGTTTTTTTTCACGCATCAGTTCTGCGTTGCGTGAAAAACGCAGCATGTTCTATATTCTGCGTTTTTCACGCAGCCCTGGCCCCATAGAAGTGAATGGGGCTTCAGTGAAAAACGCATTGTATCCGGAAGCAAGCGCGGATGCAAGACGTTTTTCACTGATAGTTGCTAAGAGATATAGTTTGTGAACCTTCAGTTTTTTATCACGCGCGTGAAAAATGCATCAAAACGCATCACACCCGCGCGGAAAAAACTGAGCAACTGAACGCAATTGCAGACAAAACTGACTGAACTTGCTTGCAAAATGGTGCAAGTTTCACTGAATGCATCCAGAGCCAATCCGTATTGTTCGTGTGAAAGAGGCCTTAGAGTGGTGGCAATATCCAACCGCAATATGCATTAACAGTGTGGGAGTCCCAATGTTAGTGGTCACGTCTGGGTTTCACATATCCCTTATAGGTAGGGACAGAGACGCATCTCCACTGAAACATGTAACCATGGGCCCCCGCTAAACCATGACTACTTCCATCGGCAAGTTTAGAAAAGCTCATGATTTATCTACCTAAAACACATGGGATAGTGCACACAGTGATGTCACAGAACAGGGATATTGCACAAAATTATCTCATCATACGGGAATGAGGTGCACAGTGATGTCATAGTGCAGTGATAATGCTCACAGTGATGTTACAGTATTGCCAAAATGCACACAGTGATGCCATAGTTCAGAAATATTCTACTCAGTGATGACAGAGTCTGTATTGTACATCCTGTGATGTCACAGTACAGCACACAACATTGCACAGCACCATATACCTGTTTCCTCATCACATTGTCAAAAACTAATGATGTCAGATGTAGGTATAATGCACAGAATAAACAATACAGGAATAATATAGTAATACGTATCACAACATAGCTAACCACGGGGCCACATTCAATGTTTCATGCCATCTTACATACACTTCATCACTAACTGCACCATTTGTTTGAGATGCTATGGGCCCACTTAATTGTTATCCCTCATATGTCTGTTATCCTGGTAGTCAGTCCCATGTCTACAGTTATACGTTACACTCCTGGCTGCACAGTGAACCCAGAAATGCACAATAGTATCTACGAGCGTCTTCACGAGTCACTGTGGATTGAACCACTACCTTACGTGACAAAACCAATGCTCCTCAGGAGGTGACCAGGTGGCTGATCACTACTGGGCATACCCTAAGGCTAGGGCTACACGGCGACAGGTGTCGCGCGACACCCGTCGCAGCCAGGATCAACTGTCCAACTGTCGCCGTGTAGCCCTAGCCTTAGGCACACAATTTAGTGAAGAGAGGCTGGTAATAATACGCATAGGGTAAGTACTGCACAGTGTCTGTGCCCTGCAGTACCAAGTTGCAGAGCACCAGGACCTTAGACTCTTGGAGCAGCTCTGATTGCATCCATATCTTGTAGTGAGCCTACAGGATATGTGTACTAGGTGCTGGTTTCTGGGAATGGAATCCACTTTGCTTGGGCCAGTGTATTGATACAGGGTGATCATAGGTCGCAGTAGTAGTTAGGCTTTCCTTCCCCTAGGGGTAATGGTTCAGTTACCTTTGCAATGGCTGAAGGAAAGCCTAGTAACTGCTCTACTGGGACCTATGATCACACAGACCCAAATGAGATTCCTTAAAGTCAGAAAAAAGGCTGACAGATATACAGCAGGGAGGAGCATATGACAGGAGGTGATACAAACCGCCAACCGTGCTCTTAATCACTGTAGTAATGAAAAAAATGAAATGTGAGGCCCTCAGGCTGCAGTACTTCAGGCTCAATTATGAGCTGCTCCATAGCTCCTCTGCTATGCCGTGAGTGACGGCTGGATCGTCCAACCAGGAGATAACTAAAGCCATCATTCACAGCAGGGGGGAGGTCTGTGCTATGGCTTATACACCGGGCCTGAAGCACTGCAGCCTGTCTCCACTGGTGAACTTCCAGACCTCCCAAGTTTTTCTTTTTGATCTGAGGGATAGATTTACATTATTGCATTCACATTATTAACCCACAAAGTGTTTGGCTATTCTCTGTATATTGAAGCCCATCTTGTATATTATTTCATTATTTGATGACGTTGGGATTATAGAAATTTGTATATTCAGATTATTTTTGCTTTTTTGTGAGAGAAAACTATGGAAGCATATAGATTATGCAGGAAAAATGGAGTTTTCACACAATGAATCATAAGTGTCTCTCTTGACCTTCCAAAAAGTTGGGAGGTTTGCACTTCCAGTGCACTTGTGGGGATGGTGCTTTGTGGATTTCAAAGTTCATTTTTTCAGCACTACAGTGATTAAAACCAGGGGCAGAGTTACAGTATCTTTTACCTTCTAAAATCACTCTGAAATTACAAACATGGTAGAAAATTACTTTAACAGACTGAGGGTTCATTCACACGGCTGTTGTTCGTCCGTTCCATGCATTGGGGGCCGCAATTTGCCTTCATTCCGCGCCGCACCTTCCAGATTGCGGACCGATTCAAGTGATGTGTGGTGCACACGGCCGGATCCCGCTGTTTGCGGGCTGCAATACGGGCATAGTGTGAATGAGCCCTTAAAGGGATTTTCCGGTAATAATTTCTTTTTATGTAATGTCCACAGCCTGCCCCCTGAAACAGAAGACTCATACTTACCTGCTCTCCGCCACTCCAATCCTCTGCACGGCTTCTGCTGTGCACACGTCCCTGTCCCCAGAGTGTTTACATCCAGCACTGCATCCTCTACTGCAGCCAATGACTGGCTTCAGAAGTGATGTGCTGCTTGTGGCCACATGACCGCGGAAGCCAGGAGTGTAGCAATTAACCATGGAGCCCCATAAGAAAATGTAGATTGGGGCCCCATTCCACAATGACCACTTTCAGAAACATGTTCAGAAACAAACATATGATTGGCTTCCCTAAAGGACAATTCTAAGTCATACATTGATGTTATAGTACAAGGATAATATACAAAGTGATGTAATAATAATGAAATAATGGGCACAGTGATGTCACAGTACAGGAATAGTCAGGGGCGGATTGGCCATAGACCTTACAGGGAAATTTCCCGGTGGGCCGATGCCCAGGGGGCCATCTGGGCCCTCCTAATAGCCAGCAAGTGGAAGTTTTTGAGGATGTATTTTGTCCTGCTGGCAGTATTTTGCGATGGACTGTGGTATTTGGCTCTGTAGGGGTGGTATAATGTGCCACAATAAGATATTACTGGCCCTGCCTTCCATCAATTTGGACCTGACTACAAAATGGGGCCACTTTTAGTATTTTTTCCAGGGCCACTTTAAGTTCCCAGTCCGCCCTTGGGAATAGTGCACACAGTGATGTAACAATATTGGCATAATACAAACAGTGATGTCACAGTACAAAAAATAATAAAGACAATGATGTCACAGTACAGAGATAATTATACAAACAGTGATGTAACATGGACATATGATGTTATAATACAGGAATAATGTAATAATGTCAGGGCGCAAAAGAAATGCTGCTCAGAAGGGATAATTCAAACAACAGAGGCAACAATGTAAACCATGCAACTATCCATCCTCTGGATAGGTCATCAGTATCTGATCAGTGGGGGTTGGACACCTGGGTCCCCCACCGATCAGCTGCTCTCACAGTAGCTCCAGCGCTCACAGTAGCACCACTGCCTTCTCGCAGCCTTCCCTAGGCCATGTGATGTCACGTTCATCTGTCACATGTCCTAGGCGAAGCTCAGCCCCATTGAAGCACAGCCACTATACAATGTATGGAGCTGTGCTTGGTGAGCTGAGAGAAGACTGCGGTGCTACTACGAAGGCCAATGCCTTCTCAAACAGCTGTTCAGGGGGGGTTCCCAGGTGTCAGACCCCCACCAATCAGATATTGATGACCTCTCCAGATGATAAGTCATCAGTACAAATGTCTCGGAAACCCCCTTTAAATTTTCCATGGCACTTTACATACATTTTAGCACTAACTGCATATGGACATGGATATGGACACATGTTGGGCCCATAGAAGCTGCTATGCCTTCTACCCTGGTATTTACTCCCATGCCTAAAGCTGTTATTTATCTGATATTTAATAAACACTGTGGGGGGAATTTATCATTAGGAGAATATTTGAAGTCAGTTTTGCTTCAGTCTGTGTTGGAGTACTTTGTGCCACATTTATCAAATGTCTCATGTTGTTTGATAAATGTGGCTTGTCCTTAAACCTAACACTTCTTTTTAGAGAAGCTCTTCTACTTTTCCTACTCCACCCTCCTCCCAGAGTGAGATTGCGACTTATTTGCGACTCGTTAAAAAAGTCTCAATGATAAATCTGGAGTGAAACTCATTTACATAGCTAACCATACCCACTTTTCCACCCATATTACAAAACTGGAGTGAGTGGTGTACACATGCAAAAAGTCGCTAAATTTTGTGCAAGTGAGTGTAAAAAGTCTCAAATTTTTGCGCAATTGCATAAATTTTGTGAACTGGGGTGCAAAAAAGTCGCTAAAGTCCTATTTTGTGACTTTTTGATGCCAGAATTCTGGGGTGAAGGTATGATAAATCAGGGCCTGTGTCTAGAAATATTTCCAAGACAAGCTTTATGCCCCTTTCACACGAGCGGGAGACTCGCATGTCTCCCGCAACGCATCTACAGGGCTGGACTCGGCACGGACAGGGATCGCAGAGCATTATATGCGATCCCTGTCCGTGCCGAGTCCAGCCCTGTAGATGCGTCGCGGGAGACATGCGAGTCTCCCGCTCGTGTGAAAGGGGCATTAAAGTTAGCTTTTCTTTAGTTATACCAGTATGCTCTTGGCTTGTAACTGGGCTGTTTCTTAGAATTAGTAATGACTTACTTTGTTTTAAAAATGTTAAAAGTCTGTGACTATTGTTAATTGGAGGTCAATTTTCTTTTTTTACTTTCTGCACATAAATAGCTTAATACGTTTTTCCCCAGAAGCACAATGGACCTTGAGATGCCTACTGGCCAAAAAATGTGCCTCTAGCAATAGATCTTCATGCAGTGAAATTTGGTGGACATACCCTTAATGTCTTGTCCTATTTACAAGAAGAATACACTAACATAATGGATTGTGAGCCCGTCAGTCTGCAAGTCAATAATATTATCCCTCACTTCTATTACACTGTCCTTTCCAGGCAGTTTGATTCTTTTCCATGCCTTCACAAGGAGTTTGGTATGCTGGTGGCATCATCAGTTAAACACATTCATGTGATGACAATGTGGTCCTCGGTTTTGCTTGTGGTCTCTGTGCTGTAATGTGTAGATCAAAAGCAAAGACAAGAAAAATCTGGTATAAAAAGTTGGTTTCAGTCCAAAGGCAAACACGGTTTTGCTGACAGATGGCACAATAAACATATAAATGTTTTCTATAATTTTTTGGCTTCTCGGTTCGAGAAATTTTGAATATTCACAGAGAAGGTTGGCTGTGGTCTGCTATAAATAATTTAGATGCTACTGTGGATTCAGCTTCGGATGTGATTTAGAAAAATTGAATTGTTTGGACATTTAAAAATGCAGGCACAATGCTTTCTCTGCAAAGATGGTGAGATGATAAAATTGTGTCAGAATAATCTAAAAAGTTTTCTTGTGTATGGAAGATTGCAAACTCTTACAGGTACAGTTTTTAACTTTTCTTGATAAAGTTGGCCATACACATTGGATTTATATAGGCCTAACTTTCAGAGATAGGTGGGACCTGCCAACCACCTAATGTGTATGGGGGCCTTCCGGCAGATGCTGGGGGAGGTAAAGATCGGTAAGTGGGATTTCAATGACCTCATCCTATTGTTCTTAGAGAGATAAACCTGCCTTACTCCCCTCTCCCCGTAGATTAAACATATGTATGGGGAGGAAGGCAGTGGCGTACATAGAGAAGTAAGGGCCCCATAGCAAGGATAGAAGGACCACAGGACAGAAGGGTTTCTTGTCTAAAACCCCTTTCAGTGGCCCTTGGGACATTTTTCCACTGCATAATTTGCTAAAAGTTGTTCCTTTAGAGGGTAGAGTCCTGACCAATTTCCAGTAGAAGAGGAGATAATCCCAACTAAGACTGGGCCCCCTCTTGCCCAGTCTGCCCACATGGTCTGCCGCTATGGTGGTTACGCCCCTGGAGGAAGGGTTAGGAGAGATAGCTGTCAGCAGAACTAGTGTTGGTCAACAGATATCTCATGTGTATGGCCAGTCTAGGTCATTCATTTGGAAAATAATCTGTTATACACAAAATTCTTCCAAATAAATATTACTAAAGATTAATATATCTTATCACTTATGACTGGATTACTAATGGGAAAAGGTAGACCAGGTTTGGTGAACCTATTTGTAAGAGGTCTAGCAATGATATATAAACTAACAAATCTAGGGTTAGCCAGATAAAGTAGAAGTGTCTGATTGGTGGCGTTGTGACCACTAAAACCCCCACTGATCACTAGAACAAGGGTCTTGTGTCCCCTTGTATGAACAGAGCGGTGGTTGAGCATGCGTGCTATCTCCAGAAGTCCAATGGAGAATTAATGGAGCAGTAATATATGAGGAATTTTAGCTTTATGTAGAAGTTGAAACAAAGAATCTCTGATTTTAAAATATAAAAATTGAATAATTGCAATTATTTCTGCTATCTGTCATTTAAGCAGTTAAATGTATAAGGGGGCAACTCTTTTGTACACAGCTGAATTTGTTCCTTAAAATGGTTCTCCAGGAACACGTTTTGTCTAGGCTGCAATCATTAAGAGAAACAAAATGGCCACCGTTCTATTAGTACATACTAAACATGTTGTAATCACACAGCAGGACAAGTTACTTCAGAGCACTGAGGTAAAGAGTTGCCCCATCCTCCTCTCCTACTTGTCAGGGATTATGATCCTGAATACAGCTGATAAGATCTTCAGCTGATTCTCTGTAGGACTGGAGTTCATGAGGAGACATGAAGTACAGAAATGATGGACAGGACAGTCTGTGGTAATGGAGACTGCATAGAAGTGCTGCTGCTTAGTCACATCCTCACCTCCTCTCTATACTTCATGTCTCCTCATGAACTCCATTCCTTGTGTGTACTAATAGGACGGCGGCCATTTTGTTTCTCCTAATGATTGATCCCTAGACAAAACGAGCCATTATACATGATTAAAGGTATTTGGGGATATATTTAGTAATAGTAAAAGTAATATTTAACTATTTAACTATTTTCATTAGTTTCATTTCCAGAGAATACCTTTAAATTAAAGGGGTTTCCCCCATCTGGACATTTATAGCATATTGCTGGCATATACCACAAATGTTCGATAGGAGCTTCTATCTCAAGAACAAAGAACAGGATGTCTTCTTTTTATTTGGAAGTCCCATAGATTTGAATCAAAGGGTGGCGCATCTTGCTCTCCATTCATAGTGAGATAGGATCGGGTCAGAGAGGTGGACCCGCACCTATCAGACACGAATGACATACAGTATACTAGTGATATGCTATAAATGTCCAACCCTTTAATCCTGTAGTAATTCAATACCTGTGATATTTTTTTGCTGGTTTTTAGGTTGCACCATGTGGAACAGAAAACTGTTTAGGTGCGAATGAGACCTTATTGGGTATACAAGCTGCATATACACTAAACCTAACAACAAACTTGTGGAGAACTATGCATCTGAATCTCATGGTCATAAGTACAAAGAAGCGAGAGCTTTTTACATTAAGTAATTGATATTGATTATTCAAATATCAATATTTTGAATTTTTCACTTCATGATTTTTCCATTTATTATTTCTGAAGGTTATTTTTCACTCATCTTATTATTAATGTGTGAAGCTGTGAAAGTATATTGTTAATTATTTCTGGTAAATTGAATGCTGCTTAAGATGATTTAGGATGTTATTTAAATAAAACTAAAACCAGAGTATTTGGGGGCATTCTTATACTGTTCACATCTGTTATAAACCACAAAGCAGTGGCAGGTCCATTGTACAGAGGACACCATTGGCATCCAATGGATTCTTTCGATTCATAATGGCTTCCATCAGGTTTTACTGAGGCGTCGGGAGAAATAGCACTTCATGCTGTGAGAGAGAGTCTCCGAACATGTTATCCAATCTTCAGGCAGCATGTTACTGAGCAGGAGTAGCTGAGCAGATTTATACATAGGTTTGTGGGGAAAAAAGATTCAGTATGTTTTATTTTATTACATTTCTGCTCATTCTGGACTTAAGAGTCCAGTGGACAGTCTCACTCAATGATTGACAGCTTTTCCAGTATACACATGTATACAAAGATAGCTGTCAACCACTGAGTAGGAATGCCCTCTGGACTCCTAAGCCCTGGACTCCTAAGCCCTGAGCAGGAATTATATTACCATATTTTTAACTTTATAAGACGCACCCAATGATAAGACGCACCCCAGGTTTAAGAGGAGGAAAATAAGAAAAAAATATCAGATCCTCAGATCAGACCCCAAATAAATATCAGGACATCAGATCAGGCCCCATAAGTATCAGGATATTTGTTTAGACCCCATATAAGGACATCACATCAGCCCTCCATGTCAGACCCCCATCAGACCTTAAATCAGCCCACTCAGACCCCCATCAGACCTCAGATCAGTCCACTCAGACCCCCATCAGACTTCAGATCAGCCCACTCATACCCCCATCAGACCCCCAATCAGCCATCATTGTTAGACCCCATAAGACCTCAGATTAGATAAAAATAAAAAACTCTTCTTACTTGTCCTGCTCTGTGGCTCCTCGCCACCTCTGGCAGAAGTTGCGCTCCCCGTCTTCCTGGCCTGCGCTGCTCAGTCACCTGACTGCATGCAGCTTCAGGTTATAGTGCGTGCACTACATTTTGACACTGTACGAGGTCAGGACAGTGAAGCGCCGGCCGGGAAAACAGGGAGGGTGAGTATCACAAGTGCTTGCAGCGCTTTGCTCCCGGCACCTAATACATACTAGTGAGCCATAAGCGCTCACTAGTATTTGCCTTTTTTTCTTTGGGGGAAAAAAGTGTGTCTTATAAAGCAAAAAATGCGGTAATTAACTTATAGTGAATCTTGCACCAATTCTTAGACTACATGGTACACACTGTGCACTGGCAGTCCAAGACACTTCCTGCATGTGTCCAACCCTGCTCTTGGATTGGCCAGCACTGTTCACATGAGCAGTGCTGGCCAATCCAAGGGCAGCAGGAAGTGTCTTGGTCTACCAAATGCATAGTAGACATCAGGTAGTCTGAGAAGCAATCAAAGTAGAGCACCATGGAAGTGTTCTGTTCATTCCTTAGTTAATGGGATTTTTTCTTTAACCTGAGGGTCCCTTTAATTTCCAAAGTAAAGCTATGGTTAATTTTCACACCTGACACTTTGCAGACAAACTCTTAAAATGGTAACAGATGCTTGCTTAAGTGAGCTTTAAAACTATGTTTTGGTTGTAAATGAGCACTGCAACTTTTTTGGCAGAAGGTTTATTAAAATTAATGAAAATATTAGTTATGTTATGTTAGGTAAATTCAGTTATTAAGTTGTGAAGTTTTAATATTCTCTAAACTTATTAATATAGCAATCTGTTCATTTGTTTGCAGTGGAACCGAAGGAACGGACGTGCAGTATTGCATTGGTTTTATTAATAGGTGGGAATGAGGAATCTGTTTCACTAAGTACAAATCAGTCTGATTTACAGCAAGTCTTCAGTTTGGCAAATTGATTTTACCTTGTCCATTTACCTCTATCCACAGTGAGTGAGCGTACTTTATGTCAAATTTAAGGAAGTCGCACCAGTTGGCACTTTCCAATATAGCCTTTTCTTTATACTCTGTGCCGTTGGCTATATTTGGGGGTGTACCACCAATGAGTAATCACGGAACGGATAGGGGACGCTAAAACTAACACTTTATTCAGTATGTTTAAAAGAAGGGGGAGGGGGAGACACACTTCACAATAAGGAAGTAAGAAAATGTCCTATCAATGCACAATCACAGCTGTGAAATGAAAACACACCGTGTGTAAATCAAAACATCATACAGGTGTGTATGCTGAGGTGCACCATGGAGGACATTTGATTTATCACACGGAACCTGCCATTCAATACAGTTAGCTTGTACAGAAAAAGAATGGGGTAGTAGTGTGAATAAAGACCTATAGTGGTAGTGCAATGGACTCGCACATCTTACAACCAAGGGGTGAATGAGAACACTGCCCTTTGGTGTGGGTGAGATCACAAAGCCCTAGCAGGGAAAAGGACCAGACACAGCTAGCAATGCCGCTACTCAATTCAGCACACCCTGCAAAAGTGCTAATAACAGATAACCCTGTTACCGTGCGGGGTGGAGACAGCCAACCCTAAATAGGTACTGCTCGACGTGTTTCTCAAAAGATCATCAGGAGCAATGGCGCGCATATATAGGTTAGCAATATCACACTACCACTGATGGTGTGGCAGCATGTGGCTGCATTAGTGTGAGATGTTATATCTGTTATTGGGGTGGCGTTACTGCTAATAAGAATAACCTATGTGGCCCATACCAGATATGCGATGTATATCGCTGCATTTTCCTGTATCTGGTCATAAGGTGGGCAAACGGTCTTCTTTTCCCATCACCCTGTAGTGGATGACTGTGATTTAGGTAGGCATGTCCTATGCAGGATTGTTGAATGAAAAAGGTTCTATAGGCTATATCCCCTTGCACACCTGCAGCACTTGATATGCTAGCATTTTTGCAGGGTGTGCTGAATTGAATAGCGGCATTGCTATCTGTGTCTGGTCCTTTTCCCTGCTAGGGCTTTGTGATCTCACCCACACCAAAGGGCAGTGTTCTCATTCACCCCTTGGTTGTAAGATGTGCGAGTCCATTGCACTACCACTATAGGTCTTTATTCACACTACTACCCCATTCTTTTTCTGTACAAGATAACTGTATTGAATGGCAGGTTCCGTGTGATAAATCAAATGTTCTCCATGGTGCACCTCAGCATACACACCTGTATGATGTTTTGATTTACACATGGTGTGTTTTCATTTCACAGCTGTGATTGTGCATTGATAGGACATTTTCTTACTTCCTTATTGTGAAGTGTCTCCCCCTCCCCCTTCTTTTAAACATACTGAATAAAGTGTTAGTTTTAGTGTTCCCTTTCCTTTCCGTAATTACACTTAATTGGAGATGTAAATTTGTTTATCTTTTTCTTCTGTGATTTGTACAACCAATGAGGCCAGGTGAGGCGATCACCTCAGGCAGCACCAGGTAAGGGCAAGAGGGAGGCATTGGAAGGGCCATGCGTTTCATCGTGGCAAAGGGGTTAAGTTAAGAAATTGGCATTGGGGGGAGGGGGGTGTTTCAATTTTCACCTCAGGCAGCAGAAAGGCTAGGTTCAGCCCTGGATGTATTTCATAAGCCAGGCTCCCTTCTGTACTGTCCACATGATGGCCACTGTTGGAGGGTCATGTAACCAAACACATCACTCAGCATCCTCCATTCTAACACGCTGCACCGACACTAAACCTCCAAAGGTACAAGTGCAGATGGCAAGTGCAGAGTATATGAATGGAGGAGACACCACATGGAGGTGATCTGCCTGGTCACATGACCCTCCATCAGCAGCTATTTTATGGACAAGGGGAGATACGGTACCTTATAGATTATGGAAAATAGTGCAGAATATCAACAACGGTTATATTAGAAAGTTCCCTAGATTTTATTCGGATGCCTTATCATAAATTAGGCATATCCTCTGGCATCTCAAGAGATTTCAAAGAATGGCATAAAGTGCCAGTCTTTGATAAATCTCCTCCTATGCATTAGAAAAAAATATTCCTATCAAAGGGCAAAACCCAGGTACTGTTTTTTAAGGCAGTTATTTCATTCCATAGTTCTGGACTGATAGTAGATACCTGCTCCAGGAAAAGATGTGAGACCAGTATATAATAATAATAATAATAATAATAATAACAATGATCATCTTTATTTATGTTGCCCCAACAAATTTCTGGTTTACAATTGGAAATCAACACACAAGTATAATAAATAATTAAAAAAAAAACAAATAAACAATTAGACAACAAAAGAAAGGTCCCCACCTACAGCATTGTTGAATAACCCCTGGATATAGACTCTTGCAGCCGCTCTGTTGTTGTTTGTCAGAAGGGGCAGGTAGACCACTATTGGTGGGTGGTGGTGGAATGGATATTACACACGGGGGATTAAACTACCTAGTGATCCCCTGGTCATAGTCTTCCATAAATCTCCAGAAACCTGCCATGTATCATTACTAGTGATTGGAGCTTAATTAGTAGTACATAGGTGCCTCTTGGATTCGTCCGTCCGTCCCATTATTATTAGATGTCCTATCACATGAAGCAGTTTATGTTGTTAGACAAGATTGAGAATAAAATCCAATAACAAGCAAATCAAACACTTCTTTTATAAGTGGAAACTGTTTATTGGTGCTCACCTAACAACTGAGGAAATAGGTGGTTTGATGGAATCGTTCAAATATACTGAGTAGTATGCTAGAGAGCTACTGAGGGGTTCTTTAGGTAGATTGTAAGTGAACATTATCCATCCAGTTGTTACATAGCCCATAAATGAGGGATGGCCAACCTGAGGCTCTGCAGCTGTTGCAAAATAACTCCCAGCATGCCCAGGCTGGCTACAGCTATCAGCCTACAGCAGGGCATGGTGGGAGTTGTAGTTTTACAACAGCTGGAGGGCCGTAGGTTGTCCATCCCTACAATAAATTATATGGTTCCAGTCGGACATCCAAGAAGAAGAGGGAGTGAGGGGTGGGGTTGTCTTCTCATATTCTGTTCTAATGTTATATCATGTAACTTCTTAATATTCTTTGCAATTGATGACTGTAACATTTCTCTGATGTGAGCAAATAAAAATGTCTTTAAAATAAAGTCTACTAATTCTAAAAAATACAAATACTATGTGTTCAAATTGTTAAAAAAAAGATAAACAAAGCCCTATTAAGAAAAAGTGCATAAAAATAGCAAAAGAAACTGTTATAGCCATCTTGCCAGCAGGAGTAGAAAATTGCTAAAAGGTTTTTGAGTATTAAGTCCTAAACGTGTGTCATATTATGCCCCTAATTACACTTTTTGCTATATTATGTGTATTTATATATGTGCTTTTGGATTGCTGCCTATGATTGCGGTTATATAACATATATTGCTCTTACTGCACTTAATTATCTTTATCACAGGCAGAAACACAATGGCAATAATTTCACAATATGTCTCTATTGATTTTGTGTATTATATGATTTTTTCTGTTCCCTGTATACCTTGAACATCCAATGCTTTTTATAGACAGCATTTTGCAGGGAAAAAAGCTACCAGCGGCACAAGTATGGTTTTTGCAGAATTTCTAATTTAAGAATTGTGAACCATGTATAGTCTTGTTATGTCTGACATATCCCACTCTCATCATGCCGGCCTGAATATTATTTGGTGTGGTTGTTGAGCACGCATCCTACCAGATGTTAATAAGAATACACATTGTGAGTGAATTACTTTCTAAAATAATTTTATTACATGTAATCATAGTAAGCCACCTATTTCTCCTTGGATCAATACTTAAGATGTTCATTATGCTTAATATGTTTCTGATTTAGTTATGAGATGGGGACTATTAGACTTTGTAAAGGCTTGGTTTAGTTTTGGGACTGAAAATGTGTCATTCTGCCAAAAATAAAAAATAAAACAGGATATGAAAAACAAGACTTAATGAGAGTGGTGCACAAACTACATTGTGAGACACAATAAAGTTCTAGATGAAGACCCAATCAGAATAGGAGACGTTTGAATGGCCTATTACCACCTCTGGATCAAGCATATTAGACCTATATGATGTACAGAAATTATGGTCCAGAGAGATTTATTCCTAGGAGCTATGGCTCTTCTGAGATTCCAAAATCACAAAATGCTGTCTATTGATATATTACCTTGTTTATGGCTCAAGAAGAACCATGCTACAGTACTTAGCATGCAGCATTAAAGAGGATACACCCCAAAAAATTATATTTTGGTAGTGACATGTCAGAAGATGTTGCTGGTGAGGGTTGGTGGGCTGAGATCCTCAGCGGATGGATATTTGAAGAAGCTGTAGCATTCTACAAAGGATCTGAATCAATTTGGTGTCAGATATTTGGAATTTATTTTACTGGTTCAGTAGAAATTTGTAGACGCTACATAAATATGTAATGGGTCCAGGTGTCCTGTAGGTGCCAGACGGGACGAACTGGGAACTTAAATTGGCCCTGGAAAAAAATACTAAAAGTGGCCCCGTTTTGTTGTTGGGTCCAAATTGATGGTAGCAGGGCCAGCAATACTATATTATGGCACATTGTACTACCCCAACAGAGCCAAATACAATAGTTTTTCACAAAATACTGCTAACAGTACAAAATACATTGCCAAAAACATTTACTGGCCAGCCGTGAGGAGGGCTCAGGTGGCCCCCTGGGCATCGGTTCACCTGGAAATTTCCCTGTAAGGTCTATGGCCAATCTGCCCCTGGTGCCAGAAAATGCTCATTAGGGAATGTCATCATGACAAATTTCAAAATTTTTAGATATTTAATGCATTCCAGAAGTAGAATACAGTTGAAATCAGATGCTCTGATTTTCAAATGATCTTACCCTTTCATCATCCATGGCATGTATCATTGCTATCTAGTGCCATCATTTTTCATATATTTGAGTGGTACTATGCAGGAGACCAGACTGACCAGCCAGCTTGGCAGCCATGGCACTAGCAAGTAGTGCTCTGTAGAGGACAGTATGGGTGTTTTTGTATCCTTGAAAAATGCAAGCAATATGGTCCTAAGTATTAAACTGCAACTTCTTAGTTATTAGAAATAGGAGTCTCTTTCTTGACTCATGTTTAACTAGTTGTTTTGTTTGGGAAATTGCTGATGCCTTACACGTGAATCTATTGCCTAGCTTTACCTGGTTGATTACCAAGGAGTTGCTGATTGTTAAGCCTTTACACTTTCAGGCCTTACTCCATTCTGGTAATCAGGTATAGTGTTTGGTTTGGTGCCTACCCTTCTAGATAGTACTTTGTTCTCAATTCTGGAATCTGTTCCACAATTGTATCTCGGTCAGATCTGTGTTGAGTCTTGGTCTTTCTTGCATTGTTTAGCATTTGTTTGCTGTTGTACTGTTGTATTGTCCTGGCTAATTTTCTGACTTGAATTCAGATAGGGTCAGCTCAGTATTGCGCTGTTTCTGTTCATTGACATTTTTTATCTGCTACCTACCTGTATGCCAAATTCCTGCCATCTACTCCATTGTTTGGGTATACCCTTCTTCCATGACCCTCACTGTTTGGTTCCAGTTATCCTACAGTAAGTTTGTTTTATGTGTCTTGTTCATGCTTGTTTAATTTATAAAATATGGTTTATGAGAATGTCCAGTTCTTGTAAAATTCATCCCTCTTGTAAGTCCTGGGGGTATCTGAGTACCAAGAGCCACTGTTAGGATTTTGGAAGGGGACTGCTGTAGGTGAAGTCCTGTTCTGTGTCTTACTCACAACCAGCTTTGGTACATTCTGGCATGGTACAATCAAAACTCTTTAAGATGGTGAACTAAAATAGTATTAAATAGTGTTATTTGGGGGTGGTCATAATAGAAAAATGGCCAGCGTGTATAATATATGGAGAAACTTAAAGGAAGTGTGTCACCAAAAATGTTATCTGCCAATTAAAGCCAGATAGTAACAAATATCATTTTTTATATCTATTTTTATTTTCTGATTGCAGATTTATTAATTCTATATCCTGAACATGATTATGGAGCGGCCATCTCGGCTGAGCTGTTATTAACAGCACTTACAAAGCATTAAGAGAATTGCTTAACGGCAGCCCCATGGGCCATATGCACAATGGTCAGGAGGGGACCTTGTTGACTTCTATGGGAGAGTTTTCTATTCATGTTCTGTGACCTGTGCAGAGGTCATTGAATACATAGGATTTGACAATCACCTATTGTGAATGGTGGATCTTGTCTTATCTATACACAGAGGTGATATCATTATAGGCAGGATTGGAATGACAGATAAGCAGATAACTGCAGTAAAGTGATCGTTACAGACCAAGAAGTGGCTCCTATTATTAGGTTTAGTGGCCAAAAACAGCAGGATTTTAGGTTTTGTTTAAAGGGGTTTTACCATCTCGGACAATGGGGGCATATCACTAGGATATGCCCCCATTGTCCTATAGGTGCGAGTCCCCATGCGCGGTGCGCCCTCCTTCACTTTCGGGGCCCCGATCTTGATATAGGTGCGGGTCCCAGCGGTGGGACCCGCACCTATAGGACAATGGGGGGGCATATCCTAGCGATATGCCCCCATTGTCCAAGATGATAAAACCCCTTTAAATATAGATAATAACAGGGACAATTAAACATAACATCATCAAAAAATTGTTTAAAAATATGTTAAACATAAAAACTAGGATTTAAACAATAGGTTGTTTTCTGATGACACGTTTCCTTAAAAATCAGTTGCAGGAAATCTGGTCTAGATAATGTGATTGTCTTCTCTGTGAGGTGGTCTTTTGGAGATGTTTTACTGGATATGGAAAGAGGTACCACCTGAAGTGATACTGGGGAGTCTCTCCTTAGGTAGCTAGAATTGCATAAAATGTTGCAGCAGAAAGTACATTTATTCTGTTGTCTCCGATTTTACTCATTTCCACAATTTCTCCAAGAATGATAGCAATATATTGTATTAACCTGAATTTACACAACAAAGGTTCCCTACACACAGCTACAATATAACAATACACATCTATTAGATTAGGTCACTTTTAAGGTTCTTTCATTTGAGCTGATTTATATAAAGCAATCTCCAGAGCTACCATTCACTTTATTTTTTAATGAATTTATTAAAAATATGAAGCAAGAAGGAAATACAACATCTGTTCTTAGGATATTGGCTGGCGAGTAAGAAAATCTGCTCCAGAGTATTAAACAGGCTCTTGTTTCCACATTTACTGGAAGGAAAATTCACATGAATACAAATTATTTTCTCAAGATTCATCGTGCTGCTGAAGGATATTTTCCCCAGTGTCATTGCATATATATCAGTTATCTGGAAGTACAAACTGGCATGTCATAAATATGGATTCACTTCTTGCCCATTCACAATCATGAAGAGATTTGTAAATATCCATTAGGTTCATCTTAATGTCCAGTATATGGAATGTATATATTAATACACATAAGCATACATATTGGATATCATATATACATATATATGGTTACTGACAAGCTGAAGGTAACAGAAAAACTACATGATAACCACAGAAAGGCCATTTTCATATGGCCAGTATCTTTCATCAGTATTAGGGCTCATGTATACAACCATATGTCTGTCCACAAAACACGGATACGCAAAAAATATGGATGACGTCCGTGTGCATTCCATAATTTGCGGGACGCAACAGCTGGCACCTAATAGAACAGTCCTATCCTTGTCCATAATGTGGACACTAATAGGACATGTTCTATTTTTTGGAGAACAGACATATGGACATACGGAAATAGAATAACTTCCTTTTTTTTGCGTACCCAATAAAAATATGGTCCACATATGGTCCGCAAAAAAAAATGGAACAGACACGGAAAGAAAATACATTCATGTGCATGAGCCCTTTGCCAAAACCAGGAGTTGCTCCAAGAGGTGCAAATCTTTCCATTATACTTTTCTCTATAGGGTCCACTCCTGGTTATGGTTTACACATACTGATGAAAAATACTAACCCAATACTGATCATGTGAAAGTGGTCTAAAGGTGCATTTCAGTGGGGCCTGCAAGCATGTGGAGGGTGGAGGGGTATCAAAAAGCCATTCTGCCTTGGCCAGGGTGTTCAGAAACATGGCTACTGCATCTTTGCACTAGGTGAAGGAAAAGCTAGCTACTTCTGTTTCCATATGTTGTGGCTTGCTTATTGTTTTGGATGAATGAAAACATCAAAATTTTAATTGACACTCTGAAAAATCATGGCCCATGAGAGGAAGTGTGGTTTAGAGTGATAAGACGCTATGTATGGTTTCTATTTTCAAAGGATACATGAGGGACAGGACAGACCTGTTATGATAGTATTTCCCTTGATTGACTAATAATGGATCTGTCCATCCATTTTACTGGACACAGTGCCTTAAAGGGGTTTTCCAGGATTACTATAGTTTATAACAGATATCCTCACGTAGTTGCTTAACTCATGTACATCTTCCCCATGCCTTTTTATTTAGAGTTTGGACTCTCCTGACCCCTTTTCACCATATAAACAATCACTCTGCTTTGTTTCCATCCTGTATGTAATACTTCCTGTTGCTGTATCCAACCAAACCCATGATGCACTTCTCCTTTCTCTACCACAGCTCCAGCACCGCCCCAAACAACACCCAGATAGTTTATAGCTCCTCCCACCCAGCTAGTTACATAGACACTCTCCATCACTGCCCCCAACAACACCTAGCTAGTTTATAGCTCCTCCCACACAGCTAGTTACATAGACACTCCCCTATCACTGCCCCTAACAACACCCAGCTAGTTTATAACTCCTCCCACCAAGCTAGTTACATAGACACTCCCCTATTACTGTCCCTAACAACGTCCAGATAGTTTATAGCTCCTCCTACCCAGCTGGTTATATAGACACTCCTCTGTCACTGCCCCTGTTGCTGCTTTGACACACCCATGGTTATCACATCACAGGAAATAGGAAAAAGCTACATGGACATGGTCATGTGACCACAAGCCAAAAAGGGAGACAGGAACAATAAAAGTAGAACAAATACATTAAAAATTACAGCTCCCTTCATGAATGACTATTTTAAAGGATGTTGAAAACCCCTTTAAAGAGGACATGTCACCAAACAAAAAAATGGTGTTGCTTGTATAATCTAACTAGCCATGCTTGCCTGAGCATTGCATACCTTACCACCCCCCGTCAGTTATGCCCCCATAAAGTTCCAACCACACACATCACTCTGAAGTGACCAGCCACAGATGTGTGACTAACCACTTCACTTCTTTGTAAAAGGAGGTTTCTCCCTATTGTGACAATGTCCATCACACAAACCCTCCCGCTGCAGTGTGATCTCACACAACTTAATAATTTTCTTGAGACCTCGCTGCATACTACCTTCTGCCAGCAGAGGGTGCACTGTCTCAGTTGTTTTCCCATACACCAACTTACTACCCATTTACTGGATTCTGACCCTCTGCTGCCTGGCAGGTGCCTGACCTCTGTATTCACCCCTCTCTGCCAGCCCTGACTTCGGACCAGGGGCAGACTGGGAACTGAAGGGGCCCTGGAAAAAAATATTAAAAGTGGCCCCATTTTGTAGTCTGGGCCAAATTGATGGAAGGCAGGGCAAGCATTACTATATTGTGGCACATTATACAATCCCAACAGAGCCAAATACCACAGTGCATTATCAAATACTCACAGCAGCACAAAATACATCCCCAAAAACTTCCACTGGCCGGCCATGAGGAGGGCCCAGGTGGCCCCCTGGGCATCGGCAAACCGGGAAATTTCCCTGTAAGGTCTATGGCCAATCCGCCCCTGCGTCAGACAGTTTACTGTTTAGCACATGCCCTGACCTCAGCCTGTCTCTGACTACAGTTTTGCCTGATCACTCGGTGCTCCACACCAGTGTCTCTGACATCCGTGGGTCAGCTGTCAATCATACAGAGACTACTCCAGGAGGTACCAGCCTGGTGGTTCCCCTGCAGCAAAGTCCAGATCCATGTGTAGGGGTTACAGGATCTGGAGTATTGCCAGGATAACACCCTTAGAAGCAGCCCACAAATATGTTGCTTGACACAGTGCTTGCCATAAAAAAAAATCACAATTTTATAGCTTTGCTTGCCTCTGGGGAAAAAGAACTAGTTGAATACAACTGTTGTGTGTGACACCCTATATATTTGATTCCATACACACCAGTGTAAAGTGTTATTACACTGATGAAATATTTCCAGGTGATGTAAAAAACACAGCTGATACATAAACCACATTATGATATCATACTGGTGGAAATGTTCAGGTTCTCTTCTGCTGCACATCCATCCTCCTGGTACAAATAGAGATAGATAGATAGATAGATAGATAGATAGATAGATAGATAGATAATAGATAGATAGATAGATATATAGATAGATATTAGATAGCTACAGATATGTGATAGATTAATAGATATATTATTTTTATTTATTTATTTAACTCACTTATATATTTTATATGTTATGTATTATATATTAAACTGGGTGCACACAATCTGCACACACTTACAATTGTATATTTATACAAGGTCCATCTGTACAATTATGTTGCAAAATAGATGATGATGAGATAGATAGACTTATAGACTGATTAGATAGATAGATAGATAGATAGATAGATAGATAGATAGATAGATAGAATAAGATAGGATATGATAGATTAGAAAGATATATAATAGATGGATAGATAAATAGGAATCCCTTGTGGTTCCTGTGAATGATCCAGGTGGTCTTTAGACTGGACCCCACACAGAAGGATCTGGGGGTGGCAGTGTCTTCCAGTTGTGGGAAGATTTTGGTGTGAGCTCCACATTCTCCCAAGCTTCATCCTGACACCTTAATGAGACCCCTCCAGTCCGTGACGCGCGGCCGCTCCATCTCATTAAGGAAATCGCTCTTCAATGCTGATTATTTTATTTGCAGCTATAATTATAATTCTTGCGGCTCAATCACGGTTTAATGGAGCCCACATGGAGGGCAGCAGCGCTAATTAGAGTAGGAGATGCGGGCGCAGGCGAGCCTAGGGCCAGAGGAGGAGGCACCTGCGGCAGGGTGAGGCTGCGGTACCGGCGAGCTCCAGGCGGCAGCAGCAGGGGCCGAGGAGGAAGAAGAGGGGGAGGAGGAAGGACAGGAGGGGGGATCACACAACAACTTATTACTTCTAATTCCCAAACTGTCACCAAATCACTTGCACGAAACAAGCCTGGAATTCGTTAGCTGGCATTTCTGCGGATAGCACATCGATTTTCTCTTCAGATTTCTCTAATTGACTGAATATAGACTGTGTCCCAGGATTGGATTCACTGGGATCACAACAATGCACAGCCAAAACTGCAGAAAGCCTGCCACTTCTGCCCAAAACTGTGCCTGCTGGACCCCAGCACTATACTTGTATATCACATCCATATAGATAGAGGGATAGATTAGATAGATAGATTAGATAGACAGATTGATAGTTAGATAGATAGATATAATAATAGATAACTAGATAGATGGATGGATAAATAGACAAACAAATCATTATATAGATATAATATACAAAACTCCAGACATTATTTTAAGTTTTATTTATTTGTTTTTATTTATATATGTATTTATTATTATTATTATTATTATTATTATAGTATATGGAAGATAGATTTATTCATTGTTCTAAGTATTATTTTCACTATTATTGTTAAAGTATTATTATAGTATGATTATTTTATACATTTTATACAGCTATGGGCATTATTATTAAACCTGATGCATTTTTTTATTATTATTTTTATATAGTACATTTACAGCCAAAATTTTTAGGCATCCTTATTGTTCGTGTAGTGGGTAATCTTTTCATGCTGTAATGCAATTGAACCTGATGTATTGGACTACAATGATAAAATAATAATGTAATAATAATGGCAACAATAATATTATCAAGAATGCCACTACTACTACTCCTCCTTCTACTACTACTACTACTACTTATTATTATTATTATTATTATTATTATTATTATTATTATAATATTCATTCATTAGTACAATTACAATTGGTACATAGTAAAATTGCAGGTAGCGTATTAATACGTTTTCCACAAAACTTGATGTTACTTGGCATGTAATCATAGTTGCTGTCATGTATAACATATCAGAGTCTTGGTCGCGCAATAGCTGTCACGCCCTAGAATTGCAGTGAGATCGCAGTGTAGCGGTGCTAGCACAGAAATGAATGGGGTTGCAGCACAAGTCACACATATATTGCGACTGCAAAATAAATCCAACACTGCGGAATTAATGGCGACTCTGGGGTCACAGTCGCTGCAAACATGGATGTCGCTCTGTGATCCCATTCATTTCTATGCTTGCACAGCTACACTACAATCCTTGGGCACGACAGCTTACGCATGACCAAGATCATGGCCAAACCCTGTCACTGGCATTAGCGGGTTATCTGCATAAGGTTTCCTTCATGCACATGATTTGGGGCTTGTAAAAAAACGCTATTGGAATGTGTGCATTTTGTACGACCATTGTTTGTGGCATTTTTAATCACAGTTTTTTTCCGTTGTTTTTTTTCTATAGAGAAGTCTGTGGAAAACACCTGAATAATGCTATACCTAGAACATGCTGTGCTCTGAAAACAACAGTATGGACCCCAAAAACTCACTAAGGCTCCATTCACACGTCCTATTTTTCTTTCCTGATTCGATGCTGATTTTTTTCAGGACCCATAGAAATGAATGGATCCAGATCAGGATCAGGAAAGAAAAACAGGACGTGTGAATGGAGCCTAAAAATGAGAAAAAAATGCACACATAAAAATGCATGCCATGTATTTCATAATAACCTGTTACCTAACTGCCAGCAAACCCTGGGAAAAACACTCCAGTAATTTTACATTTTTTCAATAAAACACTATGGGGTAGATTTCTATAAAATGGTGCAAAGTAGAACTGGCTTAGTTGCCCATAGCAACCAATTAGATTGATCCTTTCATTTTACACAGGAGCTCTGAAAAATGTAAGGTGGAATCTGATTGGTTGCTATGGGCAACAATTTACTTTGTTAAGGGTTGTTCACATATCAGTTATTTGATCAGTTATTTCCATCAGTTATTGTGAGCCAAAACCAGGAGTGGACACTAAACAGCGATGAGGTATAATGAAAAGATCTGCACCTGTTTGGTGTTTTTGACCCGCACCTGGCTTTGGCTCACAATAACTGATAGAAATAACTGATCAAATAACTGATATGTGAACACCCCCTAAAACAGAATGTTATTTTGTGATACAGAACAAAAAATAAATTGTCTGAACACAAAATTACATTTAGTTACACAAGGCAACATGTAGGCGGCCATTTGTTCCCATTGTGAACAGGAATCAACCAACTACAGAGCTTGTTGTTAGTTCACCAATCATATCCAAGTGTATATCTCCTAATAAAAACTCTTGTAATATTAGCAGTGTAATCTCCAGGGCAAAAAAAGAAATACACATGTTTTTGTGACTTGTCTTGTTAAGCACATTGTCAGTGGAAATAAAATAAATATTTATTGTACTTGTACTTTTGGTTTGCAGCGCTTTGTCCAGAGGCAAGAACATTAGTTAACTTACAGAAAAGTGCATTAAGGCTTCTTTCACACTAGCCTTAGTCTTGTCCAGCAGGGGAATAGCCTGCAGGATCCATACTAACACTAGCCAGAAGTCCGGTATTTGTCCAGCCGCCTCTCTGCATGTTTGCCGTGCTGTGGCCGCATCTCCCTCCTGTCCCCATTACAGTGAATGGGGCCAGGCCGGACTTCCAGCAGCACACATGGACTAGCGTTATAGATCCAGCAGGCTATTTCCCTGCCGGAACAGCCTGTTGGACAAGCCTAACACTAGTGTGAAAGAAGCCTAAGGCTGTGGCTACACAGTGACTAGGAGGTGTGACTTAGGCCGCTTTCACACGGACGAGATTTCCGCGCGGGTGCAACGCATTGCACCCGCACTGAATCCTGACTCATTCATTTCAATGGGTCTTTTCACATGAGCAATGTTTTTCACGCATCAGTTCGCCATCGTGAAAAATTGCAGCATGTTCTATATTTTGCGTTTTTCACGCAGCCCTGGCCCCATTGAAGTGAATGGGTCTACGTGAATGACGCATTGCATCACGCGCGTGAAAAACGCATCAAAACGCATCAAAGCGCATCGCACCCGCGCGGAAAAAACTGAACGAACGTACACAATCGTAGTCAAAACTGACTGCGATTGCGTGCGGATGCGTGCGGATTTTATTTTGTGACGCAGAGAATTCATTTAGTCAAACAATGTTGTTTTGTTCCACAAAATGTTATTTTGTCACTCAATTTTATCTTGTCACACAAAATGTCGTTTTGGGACAGGATTCTACAAAATGTGTTTTGTGTCGCAAAATGCTCTGTGAACAAATGGCGCCCCATATATTACAGTGCTGCCCTCTAAATTCTGCTGTCCTAGGCACTTGCTTTTGGGTGCCAAATGAAAAATACAACCCTGGTTCTAGTTGAGGATCAGTACAATTGTGGAAGGAGATCCCAGCTGGTTGTGGGGTGACATTAATGTCAAAGAATTATACAACATCCCACACTCAGGGGCTATTCAGTTTTAGAAAACATGGCTGCATCAAATAAAACCTGTGTTACACCTGTCCATGGTTGGGGCCTGGTATTGCAGGTTGCTGGTTTATTGGAATAAATGAGGTTGAGCTGCAATACCACATACAACCTGTGGGCAGATGTGGTGCTGTTTTTTGGAAGAAAGAGGGGGAACTATATAGGTGCATTATATACTGGCACACATTATAAGGGGGACTATGGGGAAGGGGGAGAGGAGCACTATGGGGCATGTACTAGGGGCATTCTTTAGGGACATTTATACTGGAACACATTATGGAGGCACTATGGGGACATTAGATCAACTGGGGGCACTAAGAGGTGGTATTTTTTGCACTGGCACACAGAAGGTGGGTAATTTTTGTATTTTTACACATTGTGGTGGCACTATGGAGAAATTGGCTCTACTAGGGGCACTAAGAGGGGGTACTTTTTGTACTGGCACACATTAGGGGGCATTGGTACACATTATGGGGACACTATGGGGACATTGGCTCTATAGGGGCATTAAGAAAAGGTATTGTACTGGCACACATCATGTGGACATTTTTTTATACTGGCACACATCATTGCAACATTATTTGTACTGGCACACATTATAAGGGGGCATTTTGTGCTCTGGCACACATTACAATTGTCATTTTTGTACTGGCACACATTATAAGGGGGCATTTTGTGCTCTGGCACACATTACAATTGTCATTTTTGTACTGGCACACATTATAAGGGGGCATTTTGTGCTCTGGCACACATTACAATTGTCATTTTTGTACTGGCACACATTATAAGGGGGCATTTTGTGCTCTGGCACACATTACAATTGTCATTTTTGTACTGGCACACATTATAAGGGGGCATTTTGTGCTCTGGCACACATTACAATTGTCATTTTTGTACTGGTGCACATTATAAGGAGGTATTTTTTTGTACTAGCACAGATTATAAGGGGGCATTTTTTGTACTGGCTCACATTATAAGGAGGTATTTTTTTGTACTAGCACAGATTATAAGGGGGCATTTTTCGGACTGACTCAGATTATGAGGGGGGCATTTTTTGTACTGGCTCACATTATAAGGCCTCTTTCACACGACAGTATTTTTTGCGGGCTCCGATCCGCATTTTTCACATGAAAAATGCGGACCCATTCATTTCTATGGATCCGCAAAAAATACTGAGGGCATACGGTGTGCTGTCCGCATCCGTATGCCCGCAAAAAAAATAGAACATGTCCTATTCTTGTCTGCAAAACAGACAAGGATAGGCATTGTTACAATGGATCCGCAAAAAAAAAGGATGCCATTCGGACGGCATCCTTTTTTTTTGCGGATCCGCAATTTGCGGACCGCGAAACACAACGTTCGTGTGTGAGAGGCCTAAGGGGCATTTTTCTACTGTTACACATAAGGACAATTATAACTGCTGGGGGGCATTATGGTGAGCTTTGTTACTACTGGGGGACTATGGGGAACATGATTACTGATATGGGCACTATGGGAGAATTATTACTTCTGGGGCACAGCAGGAACATTAGTACTGTTGGGGCCACTGAAGGGACGCTATTACTACTATGTGCGCTCTGGCAGACAATTATTACTATTGGTGGGACTTTCAGGAGCACTATTACTGTGGGGGACAACCTGGTACAGTATCAGTTTAGCACAATTATTTTTTGGGGAGATAATGTTTATACTATCAGTGTCAGGGACACTATATGTGGGTGTAGTTAGTTTTTAGGGCAATGTGTGCCAATAATTATTGAAGGGAGCACTTTCTGTGTAGTACTAGTATTTTTAGGGGGAACTATCTTTCTGCAGTAGAGTATTGGGGAGAAAAGGTGGTACCGTATTCAGGGTGGCAGGATGGGGTGTTTAAAAGGTGGGAGGATGATGGAAAAATAGGAAAATAAGATGTCTGTTTCTCAAACCCTGCAGAGAGAAGAGATGGCTGAAATAAATCATCATGGCGGTCTGGTCTGAAAGGAGAAGATGAGGAAAGAGAACATCTACATCTAAGGAGACGTCACTGGATGTAAGAGGTATGCGGCGCTGTATTACCCTGTATGTTCTGTAGTGCTGTATGTAATATTAGAAGGGAAGTTGAGAATTTGGCATGGGGTGGGGGGAAGGTGGGGGTGCCGTTTTAATTTTCGCCTCAGACAACAGAAAGGCTCAGCCCCCCCATCCCCCGACCATTGCTCTGCCATTTCACTGTCCATCATCTTCTGCTCTTGTTTGATTGATTCAGAGCCATTAGTGATGTCACAGGGAAGCCAGGTGCACTGAATGGAGCGGCTCCACCCACAGTGCACCAAAAACCTTATTTGCATAAACATAAACAGAACCATTTCTCAGGTTTGGAAGATCTTTTTTTCACAAGAATGGTATGGTTTTGTTTCTGATTTTTTTAGGTGACAGACTCCCTTTAATTTGGTTACTGGCACTGGGCAGGTTGCTGGCAATACCTGGGTGAAATAGACTGGGCCAAGGCTTCTCTGTGAGGATGGCTGCCTCTCCAGTGGAAAGTGGAAGGCAGAGCTCTGAAATTGCTTACAGAATTACATTTGTTTTTCTTGTGATTGTATTAAAAGTCACTCCTCATCTCCAGAACGCGTGAAAAGATCTACTTTCCACTCAGATGCACCACATTAACTTGTTGGAGGAGAATTTGTTTGTTTGTCTATTGTATTTATTTGCTGGCGAAGATTGATGCAGTCTTATTAGTGCTATGTGTGGCTCTGGAGAGTGATAAGGTTGAGATGTTCCCTCTTTATTCCAATTACCAGACTTGTCACCAAACTGAATAACTGATATATGATTATGTATCTTGTGTAAATAGAACTCACAAAAGCAACCAACTTCAGAGCCGGTGAGGAGGAAGTGCTGCCGGTGTAATTACTGACAGGAGGCTGCCTGCCGAGAGATCACCATACTTTACATACCGCCATACAGTAGATGACAACTTATTCCGCAGGCCTCCTCCATATATATCCACTGACCCTGGTAATTATTCTTTTTTTTTTGTAAATTCTTTATTTTGTAATTTTGCAAAAACATCAAGATAACAACAAAGCTCCAGATATACAAGCTTAAGAAAGAGTACATATTGGTCCTTGGAGCATAATATAACAAGGGTATATTCATTGTAGATTAGTGAATTTCACTTCTTGGGCAGTCAAACACAATGCAAGACAACACAAAGACGATTGTGGGACTGGGGGAGGGGGTGGGGGAGGGGCAATGTCAAGAGTCAAGCTATAGTCTATCAGGTCTCCAGGTTCAGAGACTCTCTCAAAACCTTCCAGGGGTTCCAGATTTTTAGGAACTTGTCATGCGTTCTATTTATCCAACTGGACATCTCCTCAAATTTACATATCTGACCAACCTTTTTAATCCATTCCTGCACTGAAGGGGTTATCTCACTCATCCAATGGAGCAGGACCAACAACCTCGCTGTTGCCAGTAAATGCGTTATTACCTTTTTTCTGTTGGGTCTGTATTGTTTATTTGGTTTAGCAAGGATTATCATGTCTGCAGTAGAGATGAGTGAACGTGCTCGTTACGAGCACTGTAGCGCTCGGCTCCCCTGCGCAATGCCCGCAGGCATTGCGGATCCGTCCTCAGCTGCATGTAAGGTAATGGGGACGGATCGTTTGGTATGACACTCATACCAAACGGATCCGTCCTCCTCACCCTACTGAAAGTCAGTGGGGATGGATCCGTTTGGTATGAGTGTCATACCAAACAGATCCGTCCCCATTGACTTACATGCAGCTGAGGACGGATCCGCAATGCCTGCAGGCATTTGTTCGCAGGGGAGCCAAGCGCTACAGTGCTCGTAACGAGCACGTTCGCTCATCTCTAGTCTGCAGTGATTGTGAAATCTGAGGACATGAGTTTTCTCGTCACCTCTTGTATAGCGTCCCAGAAGGGTCTGATCTTCCTGCAGCTCCACCAGATGTGTGAGTGTGAACCTACTTCCTCTCCGCATCTCCAGCATTGAGCCGAATCTATAAAGCCCTTTTCATAAAGGAATTCAGGTGTTCTATACCACCTGGAGAGCAATTTATAGTGCCCTTCTTGCAAACGAATGCATGTTGAAAAACCGTGAGATGTAGCCAACACCTTTTTTGTCTCTTCTTTAGTTAAAACTATACCCAACTCCTTTTCCCATTCTATTATATAAGGTGGTTTGGGTCCATCTTCCAGGTTCCCCAGCATCTCATACATAGCTGAAATCTTCTTGTTTTTCAAGAGAGGGGAGACCATAAGTTTTTCAAATGTAGTCAGCTGTCTATCGAAGCTATGTTTCCTCAGAGCACTGCGACAGATCTTAGAAAAGTGAGATTGATATAGAAAGAAAGAGGGGGATTGTCTTATAGAGTGAGGGAGGTTTTCTAAGGAGGGCACTTGTTTATTCTTAAAGAATTCCCCCTAGCGTGTAGGGTTTAAAATGATCCCATAACTCTGTGTAAGTATTTATTGGTGCACCCATTAAATTTGGGAGTTCGACTACTGGGGTCAGTGGCGAGATTCCCGGAATCAGTTTGTCCCTTAATTTTTTCGATTTCACCCATAAGCCATTCATCAGGGGGTCACATTGTTCCTCTAACTCTATCATCTGGTTTGGCCGCCACATCTTGTGATGGAAATTGGAGCCTAAGACATGCTCAGCGATCCGTGCCACATCACCTTGCCTTTTGGGGTTTATTAGCTCCAGGCATCTATTCAATTGTATCGCTTGATAATATCTATAAAGGTCTGGTAGACCCAGTCCACCTTCCTCCCTGTCTAGTTAGCAGGTTAAATGAGAGTCTGGGTCTTTTTCCTTTCCATAGGTATTTTGAGAAGGCCCTTTTTATCTCTAAAAAGAATCTAGCCGGTAAGGTTATAGGAATCATTTGTAAAGTGTATAACAGCTTAGGGAATACATAGGCTTTTATTACATTCTTCCGTCCCATCCATGACAGGAAAGGAATGTTGTATTTGGTCAGTAAGTACTTTATATGTTCCAGTAGGGGGGTATAATTAACTGAGTAAAGATCCTTAAGATCTTTCAGTATTTTAATACCCAGGTATGTCAGTGGTCTTTTGGTCAAAGGGACGGGTAAGGATGCACATATGTGCGTTATATTGGAGTCAGAGAGGGTAACATTAAGGAGTTCCGATTTTGTTGGGTTCACTTTAAAGTCTTTTAATAGTTATACTTTAATATTATACATAAATAACAGTGAAGGTGAAAGAAAGATTGGTTATAAATTATGTTATTTATGTATAATATTAAAGTATAACTATTAAAAGTTAAGTCTTAAACTAGCTAGGGAGGTGGAGAGTGAAAAAGGCGTTTTGAGACGTAATTACGCCTCATTTTTTGCTCTATTGTTACTAAAACGCTGCACCCTCCATTGAAGGGCTTTTTTGTTTGTTACCTGCACTTTAAAGTCTGACACTTCGCTGAATTCTAGTTTTTTGTTTAGTTCTTCCAGTCCCTTTTCTGGATTGGTAGTTAGGAAGAGTAAGTCGTCTGCAAAGGCAGTACATTTAAGGTTTCTGTCTCCATATCTAATCCCTTCAATCAGGAGTTCTTGTCGAACTGATTGAATCAGAGCCTCTATCACCATAATGAAGAGAGTGGGGGAGAGCGGGCATCCCTGTCTTGTTCCATTTAATATCTCAAATGGGTGGGACAGGGTACCATTTATCCTCAATCTGGCGTATGTTTGCCCATATAGTGTAAAGATAGCATCAATGAAAGATTCTGGGATGTGGAATTTGCATAAGATCTGTTTCATAAAGGTCCAATTGACCCTGTCAAATGCTTTTTCAGCGTCGATGCTTAAGAGCGTAAGTGGAATCTTTTTATGGTGCGCTTCATAAATAGCATGAAAAACCCTATGTGCATTGTCTCGGCTCTACCGTCCTTTTACAAAGCCTGACTGTTCACAGCCTATGAGTGGTGGTAATATATCCCCCACTCTAGTTGCCAATATTTTTGCCCATAACTTAAGATCAATATTCAGGAGTGAGATGGGTCTGGAACTACCGCAACACATAGGATCCTTCCCTTCTTTAGGGATGAGAAGAACACATGATTCGAGTGTTTGTTTAGGAAGAGGTTCTCCTTTCAACAGTCTGTTGCAGACTTCTCTGAAATGTGGAATGAGAATCTCTTGAAACTTTTTATAGTAGAGCAATGGAAAGCCATCCGGGCCAGGACTTTTTCCTGGTGCAAAACTGTGGAGTACAGACCTCACCTCCTCCTACGTGATCTGTCTTGTTAAATGGTCGCTTAACTCTTGTGATAAAAGCGGTAATTGTAAGGCCTCCAGGTATCTAGATATTTTATTGCCTCTATTAAGAGTATGATCCTTACTATCCTCTCGGTTCAGATTATAGATCCGAGTAAAACCTCTGGAAAGTTTTTGCTATTGTTGGAGTGTCTGTGCATATATTCCCTTTCTCTTCTCTGATTTTGGTAATAAATGTGGATTGCTTGGTCTTTTTTAGTAATGAGGTCATCATTTTATTCCCTTTATTGCCGTGTGCATACAGTTTGTGTTGAAAGTATAGGTTTTTTGTCACTTTTTGGGAGAGGATAGATTTTAGCTCAAAACGGAGTTTCACTAAGTCTTTTTGGGCATTTTTACATGCTGATCGTTTGTGCATCCTTTCCAAGGAAGCTATTTGGGCCAGTATTGTGTCTATTTCCTTTTGTTGGTCCTTTTTAACCTTGGTGCCCAAAGCTATAAATACCCCTCTAATAAATGCCTTATGGGCTTCCCAGACAACAGGATACGTACTGTCTTCAGAGACATTGATGGAAAAATAGGAAGTCAGGGCTTTCTTGATCTGCTCACAGTGCTCCGAGGTATACAACAGAGATTCGTTTAGTCTGCAATTCCACTCCCGGCACAGCAAGGAGGACATGATGAGAGATGCCATACATGGGGCGTGGTCAGAGAGAGTAAAGGATCCCAACCAAGACTTTTTTAATGCTGTTATGAGAGAAGAAGATGTCAGTATATAGTCCAGATGCTGAAAAGAGCCATGAGGATTAGAGAAGAACGTGTAATCTTTAGTGGAAGGATTAATATGTCTCCACACATCGATAAGGTTCAACTCTTGCAGTTTTTTGTGTATTTTACTTAAGTGTGATTGAGAGATGGGAGATCTGCCTGTCGAAGAGTCAGTGGCTGGATCGAGAACTAAATTTAGATCTGCCCCAAGTATTATTGTACCTTCCGCAAAGGATATTAAGGTATCTAAAGCCTTCAATAACCAAGCCACAGTGGAGGTATTGGGAGCATATAGATTCACAAGGGTGATCTTTTTTGAGGTTATCTCCCCTTTTAGGAGTAGCATCCTCCCCTCCGCATCCGAAAGTTGCTGCTGTAGAACAAAAGGGACAGTATGATGGAGTCCAATGGAAACTCCCTTGGATGCCGACGAGGGATGGCAACTGTGGAACCATTGATTAAATGGATGTCTGGGAAGCTTCGGAATTTTCTGTTGTTTAAAATGCGTCTCCTGGAGAAAGAGAACTTGGGATTTTAGTTTGCGCAGCGTTAAGGCCAAACGACCTCTCTTTGACCTTTGACATTAAAGGTGGTGACTACAATATCTGCCATTTGACTCTTAAATGCAAATAAATGATAAATACAATACAGTAATCAGGGAAGTACACTAGGGTGAGATACAGAAGGAACAAGAGAAGACAAGACAATAGACAAGACTGAATATAACAGAACAGCAATAACAAATAATGCAAGGTGTGTCTCTATAGGGAATTAGGTATACTCCAATAGACACCCACTTCCCCAAGAGCACTATATGAGCCTTAGGCCCTTAGATCCCGAACTGAATTATATTAAAAACAGAAGAAAGATAGAAATGACTTGGGGGGAGTACTGTATTCGGGAGTAAGTTTTAAAAACAACGACCTAGCCCCACTCCCAAACCCCTCTTCCCTCATTAAAGATAGTTGAAAAAACAATTATAAAACATCCAACCCGAACAGTGCATTGAGATTCCATTCCGGGAACCTCTTCTCCGCATATTAGGTGGTCAAAATCATTTCAAAAAGCAAATGTACTTTTCTAAGGTAGTTCAGAAATCAAGAAGTAGGACAGGAAAGAGTGAACAAAATTAAAGACAGGATGTAAAGAAGGTATAACATGCTAAGTTTTCGATCACCTGGCAGCATAGTTCTTGTTCATTGAACTTGTCTCAGTCCTGCTTCTCCGTGTTTGTGAACCTAACAAAACAGCAGGTGGAGCATTTGTTCCTTTTCTTAAACGGAAAGATCAGAAATTGCGAAGTTTGAAAGGAAAGGAGGAACAAAACAAAGACAGAAAAACTGAAGAAAAAGAAAAAAAGGTGTGCAACAATAAATTCCAAGTATCCCTAGTACGACATAGGTGTCCTGTATAACGGTAATCCCGGTATCAAGGGACTCCTAATGTATAATCTCCCTTGTCTCAGAGGGATTTATGAAGGCGGGAAAGTGGAGGCGGGAAGGATCGCCATGCCAAACTCCACTAAGATGGACTCCTAGCTAATAACCACAATGATAAAACTTGCAAACTGAATCAGTTATCCCTTTCCACCTCCCTCCCATTACCTCACAGCTCTCTAAAGGTGCTGATTAATGAGTTCTCAATAAAGGTAAACGCGAGAGTCTCAGGCTGGTTTCAGAATTTGGCGTCATCTTCCCTTGTGCTTTGGTAGCTTTGGGTGACTTGCATCTTGTCACTTTGTGCCATGGTTCAAGATGAGGAAGGTCAGGCAGTCGATCCGCAATAGCCACTGGCATCCATGAGGGTATCTCCATTGGTGGAAGTCCTAGTAGGGGCCATGCTTTCTCCAAGTCTTCTGGAGTATGGATGGTGAGTCGCCTTCCATTTTTAGCAATTGAGAGTCCAAATGGATACAGCCAAGTATATGGCAGTTTAGCTTCTCTTAGCGCCTCTAAAAGTGGTCATAACACTCTTCTCTTGGCAAGTGTCGAGGGCGCAATGTCCTGATAAATAGCAATTTCTGCATCAGCATATTGGAGCTGACTTTTTGCTTTAGCCGCCAGGAGTATTCGAGCTGTGTCCACGTATGACAATAGGCCACAAATGACATCTCTTGGCCTTTCTGTGGGTTTCGGTGTGGGTTTCAGGGCCCGATGTATGCATTCTATAGTGACCTCCTGAGCTTTTTCTGCTCCTATAAGGTCAGTGAATATCTCTATTGCGACTTGGCGGAGCGCTTCTGCAGCCCAAGTTTCTGGAAGACCTTTTATGCGTATGTTACACTGTCAGCTTTTATTCTCCTGATCTTCAATTAATATTAAGGCTTTGTTAATTTCATCTGTATGTACTAACACCATGTTTGCCATTGTCTGAGAATGAGTTATGTCTGATACAGAGTTCTCAAGCGATTCTACTCTGTGACCCAGCTGGAGCTCCTTAATGTCTGCCAGCTCAGTCATCACTGGTTTTACTGTCTGGGTTAAGGCTTTCATGAGAAAGGCTTTTGATATGTTGGAGCTTTCTTCTTCCATTTCCTCACCTTCTGGAACATTTTCGGGTTCCGAGTCCTCTGGCACCATTTCTTCTAACGCGGGTCCCGCGGCCATCTTGGAGCTCGTGTTATGTAGGTGAGCGTCCTTCTTTTTAAGGAATTTTTGCATCCCTTGTTGGGATTTGTAGGTTTTAGGAGTATCTGGTGGGTCAACTCCTCTGTCTTTCACGTATTTGACCATTTTCCAGTCGGGTAGTAGCTGCTAAGTAGGGATTCTGGCTTTTGTTTCTGGAAGAGCTGTAGCTTCATGCAGCCATCTGCTTCAGCGGCTAGGCTCCGCCCCCATGGTAATTACTCTACTGGCCCTATGGTAGTACTCATTGTTACTTCTCCTGGAAGAAATGTATAGGATTCTATAGGCGCGCATAGAGATAGTCTATTAAACAAGCCACACATGTAACAACTGCAATATACTGTATATCTCACACATATACCGTAACTTCATGGGGGGCATAAAGACTTTTCTTCTGTCAAACCAGTAAAAATAAAACTTGTGACTGGCATATCATGGAAGCATACATACCAGAGATTAAAGGGTCGCTGTGGCAGTTCTGCCATTCTGGTGCTCCCTTTTTTACCCACGATATTTGAAAAATCCCAAATTGATTCAGACTCCAATTCAGATAACCAAATGGAGCCACACTCAAGACCAGACCCCAAAACAAATCCAAACCCCCAGACCACAAACTAAATTCAGTCCCCAGATCAAAAAGAAAAATTAATTCAGACTCTAGACCAAACTCCTATAGTAATTCAGACCCCAGATCAAACCTAAAATTAATTCAGACCCTAGACCAGACTGCTTAATAAATCCAGATATCAAAATCAATTCAGGCACTAGATCAAACAGCAAAATTAATTCAGACCTTACACCAAAACCCTGTAGTAATTCAGACCCCAGATCACAACCCAAAATTTATTCAGACCCTAGACCAGACTGCTTAATAAATCCAGATCTCAAAATTAATTCATACCCCAGATCAAACAGCTAAATTAATTCAGACCCTAGACCAAACCCCTGTAGTAATTTAGACCCCAAATCACAACCCAAAATTAATTCAAACCCTAGACCAGACTGCTTAATAAATCCAGATTTCAAAATCAATTCATACCCCAGATCAAACAGCAAAATTAATTCAGACCCTAGACCAGACAGTTTCATAAATCCAGACCCCAAATTCAGACCTCAGACTTATCACACCATGCTCCCTAGTTGTGTCCTCCTTAGCTCTAGCTACCACTGTACTGGGTCCTGACACCACTCAACATCAGGAGCTGCACATACAATGTTCTAAGGCCTCATGCACACAACAGTATTTTTGGGCTGCATCCGATCCACATTTTTTGCTGATCGCACGTGGACACGTTCATTTCTATGGAGCTGCAAAAAAAATGGATGTCATCCATGTGCTGTCCGCATCTGTGCGACAAGAGTAGGCATTTCTACAAAGAAGTTGAGGCATGTACATGGCTGGTATCCGTATTTTGTGGATCCACGGTTTGTAAAGGGTAAAATACATACATTCGTGTGCATGTGGCCCAGCACAGAACAGCATCAGTACTCAATGCTGAAACTGGAGCTGAAATAGACCTGACTACACAGGAGTGTGGAGGATAGGTAACTGTAGTAACAGGGGCTCAAAGAGTTCCACTTACTGGAAACTGTATAGTCCCCAGTTACTGCAGTAGTCCTGTTGACATACATGGTTAGATATATGATACATGATTGATAGATAATAGATAGATAGATAGATAGATAGATAGATAGATAGATAGAGTGAGTGAGTGAGTACAGGATATGAGTGTGTCTGCCCCTCTGCTGAGATCACTATAGTAGTGTGACACTGTGCACAAGCAGTGCTCTATGCTCTGCTCTTTGGAAGACATCTAGAAGTTGCTGCTCTCTTGTCCTGGGGTCCTGCTCAGACCTTTGTAATAGACAGTTTCCTTCTCAAGCCTTCTTCTTTTCCACAAGCAAATAGCTGACACACAAGCTCCTGAGTGTCATTTACAACGAATTAAAATTGATTATTGTCATCAAGCTAGAAATAGGAAAATGTTAGATCTTTAATTATGAAGGGAGGCTGGAGGGTCTGCTTAAAATGAACAATCCAACACAAGAGACCAGCAATAGGAATAATCACATTCTAAATGCTGCAGGGTTCCTGCTCACTCCCCTCACTGTTTGTTTTTATAATGTTTCTTTATAAAGTGAGACCCCAACCCCCGACATTATGGAGATGTGCCAACTAACACATACATGAGAACAGATACAGGAGATAGAAAGGACACAGGGAACTCATCATCTACATAACTCCATGAGACACAATCATAGAAAAGAGAGGTAGCTACATGGAAAAATATATACAAAAGGAAAATAACATTAATTTATATATCCATGTTAACGTGATAGATAAGAGACAGATGATAGATAGATAGATAGATAGATAGATAGATAGATAGATAGATAGATAGATACATTTTAGATAGATACATAGATACATGGGTAGATAATAGATTTGAGATAGATAGATAGATAGATAGATAGATAGATAGATAGACGATAGATAGATAGATAGATAGATAGATAGATAGATAGATATGAGATAGATATATATGAGATAGATAGATAGATAGATAGATAGATAGATAGATAGATAGATAGATAAGATAGAAGATAGATAGGAGATAGATATGATAGATAGATAGATAGATAATAGATAGATGATAGATAGATAGATAGATAGATAGATAGATAGATAGATAGATAAAAAAAGATAGAAGATAGATAGGAGATAGATAGGAGATAGATAGGAGATAGATAGTTCCGTCCATTGATGCTGGGCAGTAGACTGTAATGGGTTAAGTTGAGGCAGTGGAATATGATTGTGAAGTCACTGTCGGTAGACCCTGTATATGGTCTGAGAAGGGGCTGGGGATGGATTTATACCTACTTTAGAACATTTTTTGTACTTAAAATGGAACTAAAATAGAAAGGAAAAGCGCAGAAAAAAGCGCGGTTTCCTTGGCCAGGCCCCTGGCAGATCCTCTTGTACAAAATTCAATCTCTATTTTTATGAGTGGTAAACTGTCTAAATAAATTGTATTAGGGGCCGACCAATATATTCTCTGGTAGTTCCCTTTGTTCCAGTTCTACATGTGTGTTACAATCTAAAACCTATTTATGGAGCAAAAATCACTGCATCCGTCATAGAAAATCCGGTTAAGTTTGCTTTAAAGTGATTTTTCAAGACACTTCTTACATTTAACATCACTGGTGATAACACTTGACTCTTTTATCCTCCACAAATCTACCATAGATAGATAGATAGATAGACAGACAGATAGACGATAGATAGATGGATACATAGATAGATATTAAATAACTATGAGATAAAAATAATAGAATAATAGACAGAGATAGCAAGATAGATAGATAGATAATTGAAATATATAGCAGATAGATAAATTATAGATAGATACATAGATAATAGATAAACACATAGATAGACACATAGATAAATAGATAGAAATATAGATAGATAGATAGATAGATAGATAGATAGATAGATAGATATGAGATATAAATAGATAAATAGAGAAATAGATATAGATAGCTTTGAGACAGAAAGATAATAGAATAATAGACAGATGATGATGATGACAGTTAGATAGATAATTGAAATACATAGTAGATAAATGATAGATAGATAGATAGATAGATAGATAGGTGAGCTATCTATCTATTATCTATCTATCTTTCTACAGTATCTATGTATCTATGTATCTATGTATCTATCTATCTATCTATCTATCGGTCTATCTATCTCATATCTATATATCTTATATCTGTCTATCTATCTATCTATCTATATCTCAGACAAAGCCCACCAGCTCCTTCTTTGCACTGCTGTCTCCCCTCTACTCCCATCCCTCCTCTGGTTGTCAGCAGGGCTGGTCGGGGAGGAGGGGGCATATTCCCTTGAAAAGAAATGATTTAGTTTGTTTATAGTAGCAGAAAAAATCAAGAGCAATAGAAAAGTGATAAAATGAAGCGCTCTATCAATCACTGGCCGGAGGGTAACACAGATTGATCCTCCTCTAATAACACCTTATTGTTATTACTGCTGTCATGTGGCCACATGTAACTATTACTGCAGGATTTATGTCCTGACCCCAGCATTCCTCCGCCACTCTCACTTTATTACTACTACTGCTAATAATAATATTATTACTACTACTACAATTACCGCACTATTGTTAGAACCATCATGATCATTTATTTTTTTTTATTATTATTATTATTATTTTAATACTTGTGGTGCAACTATTGTAAATTATTTCTACACCCGTACATTATTACTATAAAGAATTCGATTATTAAAGTTTTTATTATTGATTCTAGTAGTAGTACATTGTTGTTATTGTTTACATCTTGTAATATTTCTATTGCTATTACTTTAGCTATGATAGAAGTAGCAATATTGCACCGCTATCATGCTTGTAGCAGTAACATCAGTGTTGGTAATGTCAGTACAATTTTATTTACCATTACTTATAGTAGGAAACAAAATTAAGTTTCTCCAGCCATATCTCGATACGCATTTTGCATTTTGTTGGATTTTTCTATATAAAGTACTAGAAACCAAAAAATGAAAAAAAAAACAAAAAAAAAACAAATCATAAACTATAACAAGTAAAGATGCAGATACCGTGATAAGCAGGGAGCAACCACAAGGACCGGGTTTGACTGTAATGCTGGAGATGGCAGGGAGCTGTCTAAGGTACTGAAGCGTTCAGCCTCAAGAAAATATCCTTCCATCAAGATCTGCAGCTAAGGCTTTTGCAGAATCTAATTTGAAACTGTGTTGATCTATCTATCTAATATCTATCTATCTATCTATCTATCTATCTATCTATCTATCTATCTATCTATCTATCTATCCATCTATCTATGCATCTCCTATCTAAAATCGATCTATCTTAATATCTATCTATCTATCTATCTATCTATCTATCTATCTATCTATTACATATTTTTCTATCACAATATATCTGTCATATATCTATATCTATCTATCTATCTATCTATCTATCTATCTATCTATCTATCTATCTATCTATCTATACATCTCTCATGTCAGTTCTATATCTATCTGTACATACCCATTCTACCACTTTCTCTCTCTAGTAGATGACAATAATGTGACTATTAACCCTTGTTTACCTGCAGTCCTGTACCAGCCAGGGCACATCTTTCTACCACTAGTGATCTGACATGACAACCACAACTCTGCTACACTGTCCAAACTCAACCCTACCATATATCTATACCTTCTCCTTCACAGCGATCTTCCCCCTCTATCTTTCCCCATGCTCTTCTCCTTTCCTTGCTCCCCCCTTTGGCTTCGCAGGGCCCCCACCCTGTGTGTGTCTGCAGGCCCTGGGTTCATCTCTAGGTGCCTGGGAGTGCTCCCCAGCCCAGTCCCTGGCAGGGTCACCATGTGGAGAAGCCCAGGCGGGTGAATAGGGGGAGAAAGTGGCCAGATTTGCTCTGACGCCTCCTTTGTTCATCTCTTATAAAAAAAAAAAAAGACAAGGGAAGAGCCCCCTGCATCTGCTGCTGCCATCCCAGCGTCAGGCAGGCAGCCTACAGCCCCTGCACCATCTCTCTGCTCTTTATACTTTGGTGCTAAATGAATATTCTTAATTGCATCACATAAAAATCAATGTTAATCAAGGGGAGGCTGTGGCTGGATGGTGCACCCGGCTCAGGGTTCTTGTAGTGCAAATAAAAGGAAGAGACAAGAAAAATCAGCAGAGATGACTTGGAAAGGCCACAGTGCTCTGCCTCAAACACAATTGAAACGGATTGTTTGCAGGCGCATCAGAATTGGTACAGAATTTTGCACTTAATTTCCTCACTTATCATTTACAATAAGAAGCTCTGGCTTTGACAGCCAAGTCTAAACAGTAGTAAATTAGTACAAATTTAGACTGATTTTACTCTAATAATCGTAATAAAAGCTTATAGATTTGGCACTAATTACATAAATGCCTAATGATCTTGAAAATGACTCTGGTTAGAAATATATTGCTAATCTAAACTTTGTTGTTGGCTGGGATTGAAGAATCAGAGCATTAGGGATGCTTGGCTTCCCCTGCTCACAGCCCTGCACATTGCTCCTGCACTTTTCACAGATTCAAATGCAAAGGAAGAAGATTTAACTCTATTTACTGCGTGAAATTGACTTTTTGTCTGCGGAGGATGTTCCCGCACAATCAGCAGGTGTGCACAGGGATTTACTAGCAGGGGCACGAGGGGCACATCCAGATCCCAGCAGACTCTGCTCAGTGCATGAAGTGTGGACGACATGGGTTTGTTTATCTGAAGCCCAGCCATTGTATAGAATATCAGCAAACCATGTCCTGACATAAAGCAGGATGAATGGGTGAAGGTTAGGGGGCAAAAAAGATCGCAAAGCGGTGAATGTATATTAGGAAGATGGGGGAGTCCGTGCTCATTAGATAGGGGCTGTGCTGCTCCGAGGACAGGGTGCCTTAGTGCTTCAACCTCAATGTAAGAAAGCATCTCCGGAAAACGGTAAAATGAAGTGTAGTACCAGTACACATATAATAAAGCGGAGCTGAGTTTGTCAGATGTAGGGATTAGGACCGAAGGAAATTTACAATGATATCTTAACTCTATGAGGAATCACAATGTACACAATACAGAATTCATATCTATCTATCTATCTATCTATCTATCTATCTATCTATCTATCTATCTTCTATCTATGTCGTATCTATAATCTATTTTCTATATATCCATACATTTTCTATAAATTATCTGTCTGTTTACCCATTTCCTATCTATTATCTATCTATTATCTATCTATCTATTATCTATCTATCTATCTATCTATCTATCTATCTATCTATCTATCTATCTATCTTTCTTTCTATTTTCTATATATCCACACATTTTCTATAAATTATCTATTTATCTATTTTCCTTCTTTCTTTCTTTCTTTCTTTCTTTCTTTCTATCTATCTATCTATCTAATCAGTCATCTCATATTTGTTTTGTGGGGGACATTATATTTTTGGAATTTTATCCTACCAATACAATAGACATGTCCTGACAATGGACATATTTCATATATAGACAATCAAATATACTAAATATATATCAATGTCATTTCCATCTATCATTTATCATTTTCTTTTATCTATATCTCTCTATCTCATGTCTATATTTCTCTCATATCTATCATCTAATATATATATATCCATTTCCTATAACTATTTTCTGTTTACTTATGACTATCTCATACTTATCAATAATGTTTATGTCTATCTATCTCCTATCTGTCTATCTATCTATCTATCTATCTATCTATCCATCCATCCATCCATCCATCCATCTAGTTTCTTCTATTAGTCTCTCATGCATCTCATATCTATCTATCTATCTATCTATCTATCTATCTATCTATCTATCTATCTATCTATCAATCAGTCTATCTATCTAACCCATATCTATCAGTCTATCTATTATCTATCTATCTATCTATCTATCTATCTATCTATCTATCCATCTACCTCACCAGACGTCTGTATCAATACTAGTTTTAGCGCCTGTTAAATGATCCGCTAAATTTTTATCTATCACCCCTAATGTAACCCTTCAGGCTCCTGATAGCCAATAAAAAGCCGGCTATTTTTGTTAACAAAAATTAATATTAATCGGAACTTATTGCCAAATAACTAATCAAAGAAATAGTGATAATTGCCAATCATTTAGGAAATAAGGACACATATGATATGGTAGATAACTTAACGAAAACTGTAATTGGACTGATTGAAATGTAGAGTAGTAGTCATCATTCTGATGGTTTTATTGCCTTCATTGGAGAAATGGTTGATTTTTATTATTTATTCACGTAGGATTCCCTCTGATATCCAGCAGATTTCGCACATTATACCTGGCACCGGGTACGGTCCAGTGAGTGTTGGCACGGGTGCCAGGTCCAGATAAGAGGGCACATTTGGAGTGGCAGCTGCTGGGACCTGGGCTGAGGCTCCATTGAGGTGCACGGAGCCCCTGCCCCCAGCCTGGAGCTGCAGCACTTGCACTGGGAGCTGAGTCGGTGACATTTGCAGATCGCTCAGTGATTGGTCGGCGGTGGCAGCCCTCACCCCGGCACTAAGCGCCTCCCCGCCTCAGTAAAGGACATTATAATGCAGGGGACCCCCCTTTTTAAGCACAAACCGAATTTTCTTTCATTTAGCCTATCTATATCTATCTATCTATTTTTATTTGGAGATCGTTAAGCAGCCGGCAGGATTTGGGGGGGACAGGCTTTCGCCCTGGAGCGGTGCGCGATGCTGTCTCACGCCGACCTCCTGGACGCCCGGCTCGGTGAGTTTGTGCCACCCTTCTCCCCTCCCCAGGAAAGCGTCAATTTGTGCCTGATTCCGCCTTAATGCTCTCTAAATGGGCTAATTCCTTCTAAAGTAATTGTGTAGTATTAAAGTTTAATTTGATTTAACTGCAGTCTTATAATCCAGGCATGTGGACATCCGAGGAAGCCGCTGGTAATTATATTTACACGGAAAGAACTCTTTACTTCCGTTTTTTTTGCCTTCTTTGAGATGACTTGTTTGCTTATCTGTGCGTTTGGCTTCTGTGCTGCGGAGTGTGAACACAGAGCGGCCGCGGAGGACCTGAGGGCTGGCTCCGTGTTGATGCACTGGTTGCAGAAGGGACACAAACTTAGTTTCTGGAGTTTCTCCTGCTTTTCTGATTGCCTGTGCAGGATACGCCTGGTCCCCCTGATCTGCAGCTAGTTAGCATTACTTGGCATCCTGCAGCTTTAGTAGTGCCCAAATGCCAGTCTGCCCGGGTGATGGGATGGTGGTGACAGCAGGATTACTACATTTAGGACCATGGATGGTCAGGGATGTTGTATCCCGTCCGAATTGTTCTCCAGTTTATAATATACTGAATCCCTCTTTTGACTGTTATAGTAGATGGTGGAGTCCTGGTCGCCCAATCTACTAAGACTGTCCTTTTTGCATTGACTAATGGAGTAAATAGCGGTGCCATAGTTCTTCACAGTCTATGTATTATTGGCATAGGTCTATTTATTGCCTTGCACATTGGTGTTGACTGGTGGGTATATGTATTGTAGTGCCCTGGTAGAGTATTGAGTTATCTTGCATACATGATATATAGTGGGCATGCTGGTGCCATGGACAGCAGCATAAACTCCAGTCACTATTTTCTTGTATGGCTGCAATGACTGGTAGGATAATGGGGGTCTCCTAGTATAGTGACCTAGTCTACAGCTCCTTGTGTGTACCCTTGAAATGATGACTGGTATTATAATGGTGGGCTCCTTGTATAGTGTGCCAGTCCATAGCTGCTGATATGTAACCTTTATAATGATAACTGGGATTGTAATTAGGGGCTCATTGTATAATGTTCCAGTCCATAGCTGCTGGTGTGTAACCTTTATAATGATAACTGGTATTGTAATGAGGGGCTCATTGTATAATGTTCCAGTCCATAGCTGCTGGTGTGTAACCTTTATAATGATGACTGGTATTGTAATGGAGTGCTCATAGAATAGTGTCCCATTCCATAGCTCCTGGTGTGTACCCATGAAATGACTGGCAGTGCAATGGGGGACCCCCTGTATAGTGTCCTAGTCCATAGCTCCTGGTATGTAACCTTTATAATGATAACTGGTATTGTAATGGGGGGCTCCTTGTACAGTGTCCCAGTCTATAGCTCCTGGTATGTACACTTTATAATGATAACTAGTAATGTAATGGGGGGCTCCTTGTCTCCTGATGTGTACCCTTGCAATGATGACTGGCACCCTGGCATGTAAGATGGCAGTCCTCAGGCCCCTGCTCACCTCTCCTCTCCTTCTGTGCAGGAATGAAGGATGCAGCAGAGCTGCTGGGACACCGAGAGGCGGTGAAGTGCCGCCTTGGAGTGGGCGCCTCAGACTCTGTGCACCCGGGAGATCTGGCTGGCAACGCTGACCAGGTAGAGGGCACCACCTTGCTTCCCGGGGAGGACATCACCAGCGTGGGATCCAACCAGTCCTCACTGGCAGTCAGCTCCAAAGACCCCGACAAACAGCAACAACAGAACCCCAACCAGTCGGGTCAGCAGCAGGGTCAGAACCAGGGACAGCAGAAGCAAAAGAGGCACCGGACCCGCTTCACCCCGGCCCAACTCAACGAGCTGGAGAGGAGCTTCGCCAAGACCCACTACCCCGACATCTTCATGAGGGAAGAACTGGCCCTGAGGATCGGGCTGACTGAGTCCAGAGTGCAGGTAAGGATGGGTGGGCACCTCGTGGTATAGATATTTGGAGCACAGGTCACCTAGAAAGGAACCAAAATACGTGTATAGAAACAGAAAGATGCAAATAATATAGGTCTGGCCTCAAATTCGTTTTATGTCCTTATTATAGTAGTAAATCTACAGAAATGCGCTGCTCATGGTGCTGAAATCTGGGCCGACCACTGCTGAACCTTGTTCCATTATTCAGCTCATACCTGTCATACACCACTTAAAATCTTCCTCTTTAAATATAGCAGTGCCGGGTTTGCTAATGTACTACCTTGTAATAAGGCAGAAATTCACCCTGGAAATAACTGAATCCGGCGAATTTTCTTTTGCCCTGCGCAAAATCCACATTTCAATAACGAATTCACATTTCTCTGATCCAAAATATAAAAAGAATCTAATCCAATAAAATCCTAATGTCTTGTATCCCACCATGCTAATATACTATTACTATATAATAATCAACAATTATTTTATATTATTTCATTACTAATCTAATGTGTTCATAGAATCTGCTATAAAAATAAATAATACATAAACACAAATAAATAAATTATAGCCGACTTCTCCCTAAATGAACAGTGAACATCACACATTGGTGGGTTCCTATTTTTTTTATTTCATATAACTTCTATTCTTGTGTTTTATCAGTTCATTTTAATAATTATTAGATATTTGTTGCTTGGAATAAATGAAGGATTCAGTGGAAGTTAATTACACATAGGAGCCCCGCGCCTGCACTGCGTCCATATATTGTAATAAGGGAGATGACACTCAGCCCTATTATCTCAGCCTCAGCCCAGGATCTGCTAGCGGAATATAATGCGCCATTTGCAGGAATTTGCATAGAAGGATAATTGGCGCACAGGCTCCTCCCGGGGACAGATTGCCTTACATCTCCTTGCAGTGTGATCAGCCCGATGTCTTCTCCCTCCTATAAATGCTGGAGGAAAATACAAGCGGTAATGGTAAAAGAAGAAAATGGTGCAGTTATTAGCGGCGGATTATATGGCGGGGGCATTAAAAATAATAATCGGGAGCTCTCTCCAGCAGGAGCATGCCCGGCCGCCGGCTATAAAAGCCATTCGGTTTATGGTCGCCATTATTAGAAACCAATTCCACCATTATTTATTACCCGGGATGGCTTATTAAGCAGCAATGTGAAAATCATGCAAATGATGCGATCAGATGCAATATAATAAGCAGAATCATTAGTCTCTCGCAAGGATTAATTCACTTTCAATATGATATTTACATAAAAAACAGATCAATGGGGAAAAAATAGAAGTTGTGTAGAATTCCAGTGTGATTACATTGTCAGACATACTGAGGGCTAGGAAGAGTTCAAGTGGGCCTGGTAGAAATATATAGACCCCGACTTGTAGAAGGAGGGGCAGTGTGTGTATATGTGTATATAATGTGTGTATGTATATATATATATATATATATATATATATATATATAGTGTATGTGTTTGTGTATAGATATATATAATGTGTGTGCGTGTATATATGTGTGTGTCTATGTGTATATATATATATATTTACATTGGGCCTTCTATAAGTATATACACCTACATATAAAAGAGTGTGTGTGCTTGTGTGTATATTCTCTAGCTGTATCATAGGTATGCATATATATTGTGCATAATTAAATAACATTAAAATACATTATATTAAGAATATAAAACTAAACATTTATTATTATTTATTTTACTCAGATATATTATATAATGTTTACACTATATAATAAACTGGGTACACACAATCTGCACAAATTATTACATTTGTAAGATCCATCTGTACAATTATGTTGCAAAATGGATAATAGATATGAGATAGATAAATAAATATTAGATAGCTGGAGATATGTGATAGGTAGATCATTTTATTAAATTTATTTTACTCACATTATATATGTTAAATATTATATATTAAACTGGGTGCATGTATTTTTAGAATTTTATATTTATACAGGGTCCATCTGTACAATTATGTTGCAAATAGATTGATAGATAGATATGAGATAGATAGATATGAGAGACAGCTAGATAGATATGAGATAGATATATAGATAGATATGAGATAGATAGATAGATAATAGATATGAGATAGATAGATAGATACATACATAGATATATAGATAGATAGATAGATAGATAGATAATTGGATGGATAGATAGATATGAAGATAGATAGATATGAGATAGACAGCTAGATAGATATGAGATAGATATATAGATAGATATGAGATAGATAGATAGATAGATATGAGATAGATAGATAGATAGATAGATAGATAGATAGATAGATAGATAGATAGATAGATTATAGATAGAGGATAGTGTTTGATATATCTAGTCGTCCATTCTCCCCATCCCTGATGTGGATTTCCCAGTACATGAAGTCTACAGTACATGAAGTCCCATGAACTGGTGCTGTCAGCAGCCACATCTTAATAGGGGACAGCCGAGGCTTCTTTCTAATGGGATGGAGAATTGCATGTTCTCCTCTCCAGCACTATTAACGTGTAATGAATTCGGCCCCGGGTTCACGGATGGCTGATCGAAATGAACTTGAGATCCCAACAGCTTTAATACAACTCTCCAGATTTCCTACCAAATCTTCACATTAATCATCTCCCAGAGTAAGATTGCAATGAGGTCTTCATAAAGGTTGTCTCCGGGAATATCATGGAGCCCCCTACCCTTCCCTGCAGCCCGGCTAGTATCCCCCCTGTGCTATCACCGGTTCATTTACAGTGCACCAATTAAACGGGCAATATATTCTCAAATACCTGTCCAGTATGTCTATATTCCAGCAGTACCATCCCCTCCCCCAGCACTTTATACAGGGTCCTCCAGGTGGTAAGGAGATTTGCGCTGCAGCTCAGGAGCCCAATCCTTCTCTACTACTTCTCCACAGGCAGTGCATGTCTCCCCATGGCTTCCCATGATTCTTATCCTCCTCCATGGCTTCCCATGATTCTTAATTGGCTTCCCATGATTCTCCATGGTCTCCCATGAGCAGTATATGTGCAGGCAGAGCATGTCTCCCCCTATAGAGCAGCATTTCTCATCCTCCTCCATAGCTTCCCATGATGAACACTATAATTGCAGGCAGTGCATGTCTCCCCCTATACAGCAGCATCCCTCCTCCTTTTCCATAGCTTTCCATTATGAACACTATAAGTGCAGGCAGTGCATGTCTCCCCCTATACAGCAGCATTTCTCGTCCTTCTCCATAGCTTCCCATGAGCTCTGTATGTGCAGGTAGCACATGTCTCCCCTATACAGTAGCATTTCTCATCCTCCTCCATAGCTTTCCATTATGAGCATTATAAGTACAGGTAGTGCATGTCTGCCCCTATACAGCATCATCTCTTATCCTCCTCCATAGCTTTCCATGATGAGCACTATAAGAACAGGTAGTGCATGTCTCCCCCTATACAGCAGCATTCCACATCCTCCTCCATGGCTTCCCATGAACACCAAAAGTGCAGACAGTGCATGTCTCCCCCTATACAGCAGCATTCCTCATCCTCCTACATGGCTTCCTATGAGCACTATATGTGCAGGCAGGGCATGCCTCCCCCTATACAGCAGCATTTCTCATCCTTCTTCCCATTTCCAGCACTTCACAGAACGCTTAGGCTTCAGCCATTTGCACTGATGGTTAATGCTGGGCTATCAGCCCTGATGGATGTGCTGGGCAGCTCTACTAAACCATGACACATAAAATGATATTTTGTGTCTGCAATTCTGCTAATCCTCCCAACATAATGGAGCTGAGATCTCTATTATTCACGAAATGTTTACATCCTTAATAGCTGCTGCATTCCTCTAATGCTTCCCAATAACTCCTTCTGTCTTGTCTTCACTCGTTAAATACAAAGCAATAACAACACAATGAGAACACTGGACCTGAGATTGGGTTGCAAGCAGATGCTGGAAAAAATAGGCAAGTGCAATGGTTGTGTTTACTGAGAAAACCACCATCAAGTGCAATGAGCAGCTCAGGATGGGATCTTGAGACTTCTTTTGCATCTTCTAGATGTAAATATGAGGGATCAGGGTGGATCAAATAATCACATTTTTACCTACAGTGTAGATATTAAATTTGATAAAATGTGGCAATTATGTACTGCAATATCATTCAGAGTATCAAAATAATAACATTCCTAATATTACATCCGTTTAATAAATAATTATTACTTTAATATGACAGTAAAATGCACACAATAACATAACACAACACAAGTAATACGACATAAATAAACAAAAAATATAAGAATATAATAGCACATTAATATAATACATGATATTGTGATTAATTAAAGTTCATAGTAATAATAATAACGCCCTGTTCTAATAATAACAGGTGTAATAGATACATGATTTACGATAGCGTAATAGTAGTCATATGTAATACATCATAGTATCATGTAGTTATAGTATCACTCAGTAAATTACAGAGTGTGCCTATTGAATAGATGTATAGGCCTGAAATAATAATAATAATAATAATAATAATAATAATAATAATAATAATAATATTTATTTCTTACAATATGATCAACTGTGATTTTAGTCACTTTTAGGATTTTTTTTATTTTCACACAAAAATGAAAGTTGTTGTTACACATTATTAAAGATAAAAAAATAAACTGATTTGGTCAAAGCTGAAAAACAAAAACATGAAAATCAGAATGGATCAAATTGTGAGCAAATTATTAAGGAAATATAACCAGTAGAACACTAAAACATATTCCTATATTCATTATTTCTATATTTTTTAGATTTTAAATGTATTATCCAGCATGAATGGGACAATTATTTTTCATCCAAATCAATTGTCTTTTTTCCCCCAAAAGGAATTAAAATGCGAACTGGAATTAATAAATGTTTTAGATGATTATAATAACGTAATAATCAAATAGAGAGCTCTATTTAAATAGATCATATACCAATTAAAGAAAATAAGTCTATGAACCTTTAACATGATAATTAGTATATAAACAGTAAAAAGGGCCATCAGAAAAGCTACAAAAGAAAAAGGTGTTGGGAATATTTGTAATTGCTCCATAACTCAATGATCCTTTGTGAAATAATAAAATGTTATCTTCCACATCAGCTGAGCGTTTATTTTGGACACTTAGGGAAGAGTATTCCTTCCAAGATTCCTATATGATGATGATGATGATTATTATTATTATTATTATTATTATTAGTAGTAGTAGTAGTAGTAGTAGTGGTAGTAGTACTATTGTCTTCATCTTCTATATCCCCGTTCATTCTAGCGATTGTAGAACAATAGACATATGAGACATACATAATGACACATACATAAAATAACACAGTATACAGTAGATACACTACAAATACCCCAGGAATCAATATTGGTAGAGCATAGATTTTATTTTAGGCCAAGTCATTTTTCAGGTCATACCAGTGACCTGCGGTATTTTCGCCTCTGAACATTATAATATCATATTAGACCTCAGTGTCCAGACCAGGTTAAATGTATTCATGAGATCACATACAGATAAAAAGCTATCTCCGTATACCCTTTACTACACCCCCTGACCCCAGGTCCCCCAGAGCCATCCCCCAGGACACCCAGCCTGCTTATACAGGGCGAAGAGAGGGAAATTGTGTTATATGTGGTAGGATGAAGGCAAATCCCAGAGATCTGCTTCTTGTAAAAAAGACAGCATCAGGCGGCCTGAATACTATGCTATGCTATACTATACTGCATCATAATAGTCACATGATTTATTATAATATAACACTGGTAATTAGATATATAGAAGAGAGGGAGATCGTGTTAAGGCTATTCACCTATCTATCTATCTATCTATCTCTATCTAATATCTAATCTATGGTATCCTATCTCTTTCAATTGATCTATATTTATCTATCTATCTATCTATCTATCTATCTATCTATCTATCTCATATCTATCTATATATCTATCTAATTATCTATCTAATATCTATCTGCATTATCTATCTATATATCTATCTAGCATCTAAATATCGAGCTAATCATATTTGTTTTGGAATTTTGTCCTCCAAATACAATAGACAAGTTCTGACAATAGACATATTTGAAATATAGACAAATATACAAAGTAACTAGACAGAAACAGATTTATATACACACTACCTGTTTACATGCTTCAAATGTTATATATATATATATATATATATATATATATATATATATATATATATATATATTAACAATCACCTGATAATTGTATCTAATGTTATGGAAATGTGTCGCCTTTTAATAACACAGACCACCGACTACAGCAGTGCATCCCCTATCACACCCTAATAACTACACCATGTATCCACTCTTGGCTATATCACGATATTATTGTAAATATTATTAGCATTATTATTGTTGTTATTTGTATTATTATTGTTGCTGTTATTATTATTATTATTATTATTAATTCAGCATTCTTTATTATTTAATGCCAGCCTGATGTCTCTTTATAGAAATACATTCACTTTTCGGCCGGACATTTAGGGCTGTGCACTGTGATACCTATTATACAACCTTCCTAATGTGACCCGAGGCCCCCGCTGTCTGTACAGGGCACAGTGGGCACCAGTACTGTTCGGGTGAACATGATATAGGAGACTGATAATAATGGAGGTCTGTCTCTTTCAGGTCTGGTTTCAGAACAGACGGGCCAAGTGGAAGAAGCGCAAGAAGACCACCAACGTGTTTCGTGCCCCGGGCACTCTGCTGCCCACCCCAGGATTGCCCCAATTCCCCTCAGCTGCGGCGGCAGCGGCAGCGGCCATGGGCGACAGCCTATGCTCCTTTCATGCCAACGATACCCGCTGGGCCACGGCCGGAATGGGGGTGTCTCAGCTCCCGTTGCCCCCATCTCTTGGAAGGCAGCAAGCAATGGCGCAATCTCTGTCTCAGTGCAGCCTGGCGGGAGGACCCCCACCCAGTTCAATGGGGTTGTCCAATATGGGCTCCAATGGCACAGGGCTGCAGTCACACCTCTACCAGTCCGCCTTCCCTGGCATGGTGCCCACCTCATTGCAGGGTCCCAGCAACGTGACAGGTTCCCCGCAGCTGTGCAGCTCCCCGGACAGCAGTGATGTGTGGAGGGGAACCAGCATCGCCTCCCTGCGCCGCAAAGCACTTGAGCACACAGTCTCCATGAGCTTTACCTAATACCCCAGGTCCCCCCTGTCCTCTGCTCATTCATCCATCTCTAGTCCCAGGACAAACCGACAGTGGCTCCCGGAAAACTTACCCCAAATATGTCCCAGGGTAGTGATGACAACAACCTGCCCAGGATTCCCCTGCACCCAGAGCAGCAGCTTGCCATGACAATACAAGAAAGCCCCCCAAAAATCAAACATTAGCCCTCATACCCGATTCACACCTTATTTATTGGTCCCTAAAATTATTTATTACATTAGTATAACGGGTAGAAGGCATTAACCCTCTATAACCCATGGTCTGGTAACTGAGAAGAAACCAGTAGGCTTGTCTGATTACAATTGCTGCTTATACTGGGTTGACAGTGGCCAGGATGGATCTAGGGGTGGTTATTAAATGCGAAATGGTTTAACCCTTTAACTCTCCCTGTATTTTCATATTCATCCTCCCCCTGGGCTTACAAAAGAAATCCATTTTAAGCACAATACTGTTTTTCTCTCTCCATACTGATTGTCTCCAGATGGATTTCTTTTGTGAGAAGGTCAGCGACTCCTACTTCTCTCATAGAAGAAACCAATGCCCGTTTTTGTAAAACTTTTTATTTCCTATAGATAATACTATTCCGTCCTAGTTCCTTTTCTAGAGGCAAAAAGCACTTTTCTGACGATTAGCTGGCAGATTGCCTTTCCTCTAAAGCATTGCCGATGCCAGTGGTGCCTGCAGGCCCAGCAGGGGAGTGAGTGGCATACTCTTGGCACATGCAATTTCTCAAACCTGGACTTTGTACAGAAAACGAATCAGCTTTTTCTGCATGTGCTGGTCAGATACACTTACAGAGACTGGAGGCTATTTCTAATGGATGGACACAGAAGATGTGAGATGATAAGATGTTTTGTGTAGATAAAGCATTCTTGTTCTATGCTGGTCACCTTGTGATATGGTTTTAACTTATTGTCTGTGCTAATTTATTGATTTTATGTTTGGTTTCCTTTCTTAAATGTTCGAGCCGATACGAAAGCTATGATTTGACTTTTTTTTTTCTTGACAAGTTTATATCAATTTAATGTAAATGACAAATAAAATCATTTTCAGTATGTGAGCTGGACAATGTGTCATTATGTCCCCTTAGGTGTAACTGGTCTGTAGGTGACTGTGTGGCGACAGGGTGGCATCATGAGTAAGTTCTGCAAGCTACTGCAAAAAGTCGTGTTGTGTATTGGTTCTTTTTTATTTGGGGGAGGAAGGATTTTTTTTAAGTATCTGTAATATTGCTTTTGGCCTCTAGGGGCGCTGTGACTAGCCCAAGCAGATTATAGCAAATAAATTTTGTATCGTTTTATTAGGACATTTTCTATTGAAAATATGGCAGTTTTACCCCCATCTTAAATATGCCTTATATTAGGTCTATACTCCTTAAATTTAAAGTACAAATTTAAAACAAAGTACAGTAGCTAGTTATAAAACATGTTAGTAATATAATTCACAACATGTATATTAATCATTTTAGAAGTTTTCACAATTTGTTATAAAGTAATAGTTATGGGAATTTTGATAATGTGATATAAAGTAGTAATTTCGAAGGCGTATATATATATATATATATATATATATATATATATACACACACTTAGTTTTTTTAAATTCCTTTTTTTTCCTTGTCAGTGATTCACAATGATTACCCTTTCAATAGATAAAAATAGCTAATTAGAGACTGATACATATGTAATAGGATTGAAAATAACCTGGACTAGTAAACAATAAGAACTGGAGATCCAATTTTAATTATACCTATGGCAGGTTATTAATACTGTCAGTCCCCAGAAGCTAATTTGTCATATTGTCTTATTACTAGAAACATGAGGAATGCTAGTATTTCATAGCGAGATTTTTTTTGGAGGTATGTGCCGCCACTCAGCACTACAAGCGAATAAAATAAGAAAGAAATCACAAAAAATTACATTGAGTAAGAAAAAACAATTTCTGTTTCAGAAAAAAATGTGTTGTAGAAATGACATGTTTCCCTGTGACTATGCTATGAGAACATTGAGCTACAACTATATTGAAGACTCATAGATATAGTTTTTATTGCAGCCATAACCACATGTTTAACGTGAATCACTTTAGAATATTTTAATACAATTTAGGGTTTTTCTATTCATAATGACAACATAATCAGATTTCACAGCCAAAATGCAAACTATTGAATCAATATTAAATTATGTGTTCTACACAACGACTTGACATCTGTTGCATGTTCCCTACTAGGACAAATAATAAATGACATAAGTATGTATTATTTTATTTTTAATATTGCTAGATAATGTAACAACATTAAGGGAATGTAGATGAAAGCATTTGAAGTTAAAACAAGCTAAGCTGGGAGGTGAGGCTTCAGCTTGAGTGTTGAAGGTCTGGCACATGAAAATGTTTTTTCTGCCCCCCCAAAAAATGCTAAATATTTTTATTGTAAAAATCTTCTGCTTTGAGAAAATGGCAATGACAAAGGATATAAAAATATATAAAAAAAAATTAAATATGGGCCATGAGATGTAGCTAAATATTTACCCCATTATCTCAAATTCTTCCCTTTTCAGAATTTATTTAGATATTTGCTTTCAATGCTTGAAAATGTACTGGCCATATTGAGGCCTTATGTATGTATGTGACCATGCGTCCTAAATACTATTGAAATATTTTTCAAAAGGGCCAAATAAAACAGGTGATGTATAAAAACACAGTAGTTTATAGAGATTTATTTCATGTGGCGTTCAGATAAAAAGAATCACAGCTTGCTCCATTGGTTGCAGTACATAGGCCAAATTATAGTGGGTGGGGAACCAAAAGGATGCACAAATGTCCAGAGGTTGATCCAAAGACTCTTACAGATAATTTAATAAAGAAATTGGAGCATCCAATATGTATGACGACTAATAGTTAAAATACGGACTCATCCTTTTATACATTGGATGTTGTGGCCTCTGGATTTCATTGTACATAAGTCCAAGTTTCCTCTTAAAAGCACTGAAAACAGACCTTGGTCTGAGATAGGGCACTGTACATGGGACGGTATATGGTGCGTAATACAGTTCCATATTTGCACAATATTATGGACAGAAATGACAATGGTCCTGTGTGTACAAGGCCTAAATATTCTGCCTGTCAGATTTCAATGCAGATTTACATCATCTGGCAACTCATCATCCACACACTGTACATCAAATAATGGAATGATTATTAATATCTTTAGTCATGATTTTATTTCTACATCTGGATTATTATAGTAAAATCCCATTTAGAGTCATTTAGGAAATACGATTCTGATTGGTAAGAAACAGCCTTATATACTGTAAATCTAGTCAAATACAGCAAAAACATATACAGATATACTGTATTATCCATTAGAGCAGGGATGTTCAACCTGCGGCCCTCCAGCTGTTGCAAAACTACAACTCCCAGCATTCCCTAATAGCTGTAGGCCATCGAGGCATGCTGGGAGTTGTAGTTTTGTAACAGCTGGAGGGCCACAGGTTGGGCATCTCTGCATTAGAGTGATCTGCATTCTACCATAGATAGAGTGCATGTATTGTGAGAACATATAGACTAAAGACATTAGTGGCTACAGGCTAAAGGCGTATGACCTGGGTACATATAGGCTAATGGTCTGAGTACATACAGGCTGGCAAAAATGAAGTTTAATGGAAAAATATATATCAAAATAGAACTCTACAAAGAGCTTGCTAAACATAGATGTAATTAGCATTTTTATATTTTTTATGTTTTTACATACTAATAGCTTTTTTTGTTTTGTTTGTATTATAAATCCTCTTCTTTGTCCTACCATGGATTTATGTTTATATCAGGCAGGTTTTTAAGGGAATTTATTATCAGAAAATTACACAATTATTCAGATTGAGTTTTCTTTTTTAATAATAAAAAAATAAAAATAATAAATATATTTTTGTTGCCTTTATTCTTTTATCTGACTATCCATTTAAACATTTTGAAATATTCATTTTTTTTTTTTTGCAGTGGACAATAGGCCAACACTTTCCATTTTATGCAGCTCACTTGTCAGCTTTGCTGTATAGATTGGGATAAGATAACCAGAGTCATCTCATTATCATCAGATGGTGCATAAATTAACATCAACTCTAGTTTCGTGTGCAGAATTACATCTAATTAATGAAACTAAAATTAAACACATAATGCATTCCATTTAAACCTTTTACTGTTCATTTTTTCAGTACATAAGCAGGCTTTGTGGTACTATTACTCTATTACTACTCCCTCATCTAGTTGTAGCTCATGACACCTTGTTCTTGAGTTCACCAGTTTTTGGAAAAGGCACATTGGGACCTTAACTGAGTTATTCTGGCTTAATACTAAAGCACATGCTAGCTTCACAGATTCTCAATTTTAGTACATAGTAACATTGTCCTAGAAGCTGTGTAGTTTCTTCCTGTGCAGTGATATGTCGACCAAGGCACATATTAATGAGCAAATTTACATGTAAAACCATATGGAAAGGGAGATTTGCCATTTTTTTCCCATTTTGGCTGCTGGATAGCCTCTTTAATTAAATGGTATGTTTATAGGATTCCCATTCTCTATTTGTGGTCAACACCAATTTTCCTTACCTATCTTCTGGATATTTTTGTTGAAGCTGACATCTCCTTTCCAGAACCAGCAGAGAATGGGGGGATAAGTAAAAAGCACCCAAATTCTGGTTACAAAAGTAGATTATATGACATACTGTATTATGTGCTTTCTGGGTCTACCTCAAAAGTATAAAAAGATGTGTATACAAAGAACAGTGGCTAGAAGTTGTTGAAAAATGCACCATTCTTCCTATTTTACAAATGTAATAATTTTGCTGGATTTTGCCATGGCCTGGCACCATTGTTCGCTCATTTAAGGTTTCTATGAAATGAGTTTCGCCATGTTATTTGCCAAAAAGCATATTGTTTTATATTTCACATTACGAAACTTATTTGTAATATGAGGTACCAATACGCTCAATAATCACATTACACAGTCTTTGTTTCCACCTACTGTATAACCATGTCATTTTGCAACTTTGGCCTCCTTTGGTCTGAGCTACATGATCTGCATCAAATGTAACATGCAAGCAGAGCTCCCTGTTTGTAAGACCCTCATGTTCATTTCTAAAATCTTAAGGCCCCTTTATATAGGATGATAATCAGGAATGAACGTTCATATGAACGCTCTTTCCCAATAAGCTGCCCTGTGTAAAGGTGTCGCCAATCACTTGATGAACAAACATTCATTCAAAGCATCATTGATGAAGACACCAAAATCATAATTTCTGGGCAGCAGATTGTCCTCTGTAAATAGAGATGTGCTGCCCAGAAATATTTAATCTGTAGGGGGATGTGATTGCAGCAGTGATTGCTGGTCCCTTACAGAGGACATGATTGTGGCATGTAAAGCACACAATGTGGAGGCAATATTAGTAGGTTTATGAGGAAGCAAATAACCACAATGTCCAAGGCTCCTTCTCAACTGATTTAATTTAAAGTTTCTAAATGCCATCATTCTGAGCTAGTGTGTACATTCATGTTTCAATCTAGAGGGCCCTACCGCAGTCCATACAGTTGTAATATACAGTATTTCCTAGCTATCATAAGTAGAGATGAGCGAATGTCATATTTTGAAATTTGTTCACGCTTCTTTTGGTGGTAAAAGCAGAATTGCTTTATGGATTCCGTTACCACGGACCATAACGCAATTCTATGACGGAATGCATAACAGAATGCCTTTAGAGTTCTCTCCTGCATAACAAAGACCAGACGGATCCGTTATGCAGCCCATAGACTTCTATTCTGACGGAATGAATAACGGAATGCCTCTAAAGGCATTCCGTTATGCATTCCATCATATAATTGCATTATGGTCCACGGTAACAGAATCCATAACACAATTCACCTTTTACCACCAAACGAAGCGTGAAGGAATTTCAAAACATGAAATTTGCTCAACTCTAATCATAAGCACCAAAATCTTACTATTAAAGGAGTTGTCCAGGAATTTAGTAATGGTGGACTATCCTCAGGATAGGCCATCAATATCTCGCCGGCGGGGGTCCGATCAGCTGTTTATTCGCTCTGTAACTAAATCCATTGTGCAGTGGACAGAGCTTAAAACTTGCAATGCTGTTCCCATAGAAGTGAATGAGAATAGCAGTGCAATTACCAGTTCTGTCCGCTACACAATGGATAGACTTAATTAGTTCCACTGCCAACTTCTAAACTAAACAGCTGATTGGCAGAGGTGCGGGTTTTCAGACCTCTGATGATCTGATATTGATGGCCTATCCTGAGGATAGACCATAAACATTAAAATCCTGGACAGCGCCTCTAAGCCCAGTAGCCTTAATGTAGCATCAGCAAGTGAATTACTGGATCCCTCAGGAGTGTAATTCCAAATTTATCTTTAATGATCCTGACACATGTTTTAAGGTCCTTTTACACGGGCCGATTATCGGCCGAAAAATCGTTCCTAGGAACGCTAGTGCCGATAATCGGCCCGTGTAAAAGTGGCCCTAATCAGCCGACGAACGAGCAAAACGCTCGTTCGTCGGCTGATTGGATCTTTTGTAGAAACCAAAAGATCCAATCTGTCGGGCGCACATCGCCCTGTGTAAACAGGCGATGTGCGCCTGACAGCATGGAGCTTCCCGGCCGCACGAGCGATACAGCGATCACTCGTGCGGCCCGGCGCTCGATTCGTCGGGCCGTGTAAAGGCTCCCTGCCCGAGCGCCGATCAGAATAATCGGCCTGTCTAAAAGGGCCTTTAGAGGTTTGAGGAGCTCTTGTGTAACTGGGTTAATACACTTATCATTACGAAATGTTTTGTATAGTGACACAAGCATATTTGCCTGTAAACTAACATCCACTAAGAACTTTCCTATACAGCCTCCAGAATCAGATATCGAAAAAGACATTTGGGAGGAGTATTGTGAGATGTCAGTGGCCCACTGCCATCCCAGGTTACTATTGCAATGATAGGTCATGCGATTCCCATATTTGATTTTTAGATGTTTAGCACAGTTTATAGCCAGTTGCTGTATAGTTCTTACCACCCAACAGTGTAACCCTTTATGAGCATGTCTGTTCATCCCAGTGTGTATGTTGCCACTCTCATAATTATCAATGAATTTTGACAATTTTTTTGACATCCACCTGATAAATGAGAACACTTATGACTCCAAGTCAGTAGTTTTTGATAAGCCAAACTTTGATTCTGGGAGTAATGTTCACCTATACATACAATACCATGTTTTGCAAGCGGGTGTGGACCCACTGCGACACTGACTGGCTATACTCTGGAGGATGTGACTAAGCAACTACCTGGTCTTCACTAGAGCCTCTGATGGTGAGAATAGGCTTGGGCCGTAAGGGTAGTTGCCAGGTGCCACTCCAGAGTAGTCCCCGAGTCAGATACCGGTGCAAGCACAGAGGGGGAAGTACGTGGTCAGGAAGTCCGGGTCAAGGCAGGCAGCAATCAAGCAAGGTCCGTAAACGAATTCCAATGTCAGAGGCAGGCGGCAAAAAAGCAAAATCCAATAAATCTAAGAGCAGGGTTCGGTACACAGCAAAGCTAGACAAGCTAGTGAACATGAGTTGCTCAGGCATCTTCCTGGGGCAGGAAGTGCCTTTAAATACTTCCTGCAATCCAGCCATAGGCTGATGAGACAGAGGGCGTGTATGTGCTGCCTCACAAGGGAGGAGAGACACTCCCATGCAAGCCCTGACAACCAGTACAGGTCTCCAGCAGGAAGTAAGCTCTGGCATGGAGCACAGATGCAACAGTTAAGCTACCTGCTGACCGCGCTTGTCAGCACGGTGCATGGCAGCAGGAGGGAAAGAAGGAGACCGGCGCCCATGCCCTAGGGTATGGGAAACAGTGCCGGCACGGACCGCTGGGATAACCACTTCATTGCTGGCCTCCTTGAAGGCACTATAAAGTCAACTGATCAATGAAGTGCCCCATGGCTGGGATATGGGCAACAGAATTAATAGTATACAGTACAGACCAAAAGTTTGGACACACCTTCTCATTCAAAGAGTTTTCTGTATTTTCATGACTATGAAAATTGTAGAATCACACTGAAGGCATCAAAACTATGAATTAACACATGTGGAATTATATACTTAACAAAAAATTGTGAAACAACTGTAAATATGTCTTATATTCTAGGTTCTTCAAAGTAGCCACCTTTTGCTTTGATTACTGCTTTGCACACTCTTGGCATTCTCTTGATGAGCTTCAAGAGGTAGTCACCTGAAATGGTATTCCAACAGTCTTGAAGGAGTTCCCAGAGATGCTTAGCACTTGTTGGCCCTTTTGTCTTCACCATCTCTATTGGGTTCAGGTTTGGTGACTGTGGAGGCCAGGTCATCTGGCGTAGCACCCCATCACTCTCCTTCTTGGTCAAATAGCCCTTACACAGCCTGGAGGTGTGTTTGGGGTCATTGTCCTGTTGATAAATAAATGATGGTCCAACTGAACGTAAACCGGATGGAATAGCATGCCGCTGCAAGATGTTGTGGTAGCCATGCTGGTTCAGTATGCCTTGAATTTTGAATAAATCCCCAACAGTGTCACCAGCAAAGCACCCCCACACCATCACACCTCCACCTCCATGCTTCACGGTGGGAACCAGGCATGTAGAGTCCATCCGTTCACCTTTTCTGCGTCGCACAAAGACACGGTGGTTGGAACCAAAGATCTCAAATTTGGACTCATCAGACCAAAGCACAGATTTCCACTGGTCTAATGTCCATTCCTTGTGTTCTTTAGCCCAAACAAGTCTCTTCTGCTTGTTGCCTGTCCTTAGCAGTGGTTTCCTAGCAGCTATTTTACCATGAAGGCCTGCTGCACACAGTCTCCTCTTAACAGTTGTTGTAGAGATATGTCTGCTGCTAGAACTCTGTGTGGCATTGACCTGGTCTCTAATCTGAGCTGCTGTTAACCTGCGATTTCTGAGGCTGGTGACTCAGATGAACTTATCCTCCGCAGCAGAGGTGACTCTTGGTCTTCCTTTCCTGGGGCGGTCCTCATGTGAGCCAGTTTCTTTGTAGCGCTTGATGGTTTTTGCGACTGCACTTGGGGAAACTTTCGAAGTTTTCCAAATTTTTTGGACTGACTGACTTTCATTTCTTAAAGTAATGATGGCCACTCGTTTTTCTTTACTTAGCTGCTTTTTTCTTGCCATAATACAAATTCTAACAGTCTATTCAGTAGGACTATCAGCTGTGTATCCACCTGACTTCTGCCCAACACAACTCATGGTCCCAACCCCATTTATAAGGCAAGAAATCCTACTTATTAAACCAGACAGGGCACACCTATGAAGTGAAAACCATTTCAGGTGACTACCTCTTGAAGCTCATCAAGAGATTGCCAAGAGTGTGCAAAGCAGTAATCAAAGCAAAAGGTGGCTACTATACTAGAATATAAGACATATTTTCAGTTGTTTCACACTTTTTTGTTAAGTATATAATTCCACGTGTTAATTCATAGTTTTGATGCCTTCGGTGTGAATCTACAATTTTCATAGTCATGAAAATACAGAAATCTCTTTAAATGAGAAGGTGTGTCCAAACTTTTGGTCTGTACTGTATATATATATATATATATATATATATATATATATATCTATAACACAGAAAAATCTCGGCAGCACTATATAAATGGTGAGGTGCAATGCCTGCAGATCTGACAAAGATCAGTTCAATAAAAAAACATAAAAATAGGCAGCACTCTCAAAGTAAAATGAAAAGCAGAGGAACTTTATTCACCCATGTGTAGGACGCGACGTTTCAGCTCAGACTGAGCCTTTCTCAAGCAACAACTGATAGTGTGAATCACATATTTATGCAAAAAGTGCAGGTGCTCAAAATCACATGACTCAATTAGTGACATGATAAATAATCAAATACAAATACATAATTTCATGATATAAGTGTAAAATTCATATAAAAAAACTCGTGACATATATCTCATACATAGTTAGTGCCAAAGTTGATATAAAAAGTGATATTCGTGATTCCCAATGGTGCATAATAATAAAACTCATTAATTATGAAGGTATATTGTACAGCTATATATAATTCATATAATGATCCTACCAGGGGGTAAGGGGGTGAAATCATGATCCATGTGAGGACGCCCAGCCTGGTTGGCGTCTGGTATCGTCCACTGCGCATGACATTGCAAATAACAAAATAATGGAGCGCTGTATGCACAATGCGCATGTCAAACATGCGCAGTGCCGGCCAAGAATTCATGCCCTCCATATTGAAACAGGTATGGTGCCCAAAGATTAAGTGTATAGCGGTCCCGATGTTATTATATATTCAGACCGCAACATCCAAACACCCCAGTGTCAGAATAAGGCAGACGCACCCCTTTCCAGTGATAACCGGATCAGTAACTCATGCTACATACGCGGAGTCATACTTCATGGTTGCCAATGGTACCGGCATGGTGTGAATGATATATGGGAGCAGGGGAGGAGCTACCAGAATTGGGAGACTCCAACCCGCTACATGGGAGAGGATTTTGACCCGGGGTTGCCAGGAGCAACCCAGATCGCATATCCACCCCATTCACCATAATTACCACACCAAAATCCAGACCCAAAAGTGGCTAGAGTATATAAGTATATAAATGTGTGCTTTTAATCTGACAGGAGTGTATGATCATGCTAAAAGAAACATATATATTAAGGGCACATATTGTAATAAATGTATCAATGTACGCAATGGATGTTCCAGAGCCAATCTTCAGTACATCAATATCCCAACATGGATTTTATCCTCCTTCCCACCAGGATCCATTATCTACAGAAACAGGAGAATCCTCTCCCATGTAGCGGGTTGGAGTCTCCCAATTCTGGTAGCTCCTCCCCTGCTCCCATATATCATTCACACCATGCCGGTACTATTGGCAACCATGAAGTATGACTCCGCGTATGTAGCGTGAGTTACTGATCTGGTTATCACTGGAAAGGGGTGCGTCTGCCTTATTCTGACACTGGGGTGTTTGGATGTTGCGGTCTGAATATATAATAACATCTGGGCCGCTATACACTTAATCTTTGGGCACCATACCTGTTTCAATATGGAGGGCATGAATTCTTGGCCAGCACTGCGCATGTTTGACATGAGCATTGTGCATACAGCGCTCCGTTATTTTGTTATTTGCAATGTCATGCGCAGTGGACGATACCAGACGCCAACCAGGCTGGGCGTCCTCACATGGATCATGATTTCACCCCCTTACCCCCTGGTAGGATCATTATATGAATTATATATAGCTGTACAATATACCTTTATAATTAATGAGTTTTATTATTATGCACCATTGGGAATCATGAATATCACTTTTTATATCAACTTTGGCACTAACTATGTATGAGATATATGTCACAAGTTTTTTTTATATGAATTTTAGACTTATATCATGAAATTATGTATTTGTATTTGATTATTTATCATGTCACTAATTGAGTCGTGATTTTGAGCACCTGCACTTTTTGCAGTTGTTGCTTGAGAAAGGCTCAGTCTGAGCAGAAACGTCGCGTCCTACACATGGGTGAATAAAGTTCCTCTGCTTTTCATTTTACTTTGAGAGTGCTGTCTATTTTTATGTTTATATATATATATATATATATATATATATATATATATATAAAATATATAATTTCTATGAACCCCCCCTCTACCCCCATCAAGTTCTACACTGATTGCAGAACAACGAAGTCGCCATGAGGGCGTTGCACCATTCCCCAAGCACAGGGCTGATGAGCTGTGGATTTGCCAATAGGAAGCTGTAAGGAATAAACAAAGTATTGGTTAGTGTCCCGAGCTGTACCTTGGGGAGATAATCTGTTCATTTTGTCTAAACTGGATGAAGAAAAATGCAGATGGATCTGATGACCAAGCAGGGAATCAGCAGTCCATTGACTAGACGGCGCACATTGATTTCCTAACTGCAAATACAATCTATGGATTACTTAATTTACATGAAATATGATGTTGGAGCCTCACTGAGAACACAGACTAAGAATAGAATGCAGAAAGCCGGCTCAGCATATATTAGATTTATTCTCAGCTATGTAAAAAATAGGGGGCACATTTAGTCATGTGCATCATATTTGTAAAGATTGTGGCCTCCATGCTCAGTTGGGGGTCAGATTTAATTTTTCACAAATGCAAGTCACATTTATAAAGGGCAAAATTGATATACAGGCTATGCTAGTGTTATAGTCTTTTCATGACTTGGCTACAACTGGTTTGGCTTTTGCTAGACTAGGGTGCGGAGTCTATGGGATTTCATGGTTTTCCCCATTAACCCCCGCAAGGAGGTGTGGGCATTGCTACATGGAAATCCCTAGGTCTTGGTCCTCAGAATCGTAAACCATTTGCACCCATAACAGTACAGGAGAACAGATCTTTATAGACCAGAAGACAAGACAGGATTTGAATAAGAACAGAACCAGGATTAAAAAGAACACTATCAGGAATGAAACCAAGACAGCAGCAGAACCAGGAAAGGAGCTAGGACAAAACAGTAGCCAGATCAGGAATGGGGCCATGACAAAACAGGAGCAGAATGAGGGACAGAACCAGGACAAGACAGAACCAGGAAAAGAATCTGGTCCCAGAGCCAGAAGGATCAGAATGGAGCAAGGTCAAACAGAACTGTGGATCAGAGGCAGGAGAACCAGACTGGAGTGTAGTCAAACAGATGCCATGGCTCAAGGCCAGAAGTGGAAACCATTAATAAGGCAGAATTCAGAACCAGGAACTCAGAGTCATGGGACAAGCCAAAAAAAGTCAAACCCGGGAATATGACAAGCAGGGAGTGGGTCAATAGCAGCGTCCACAGAAAGGCCGGGTCTGGACGAGAAGCAGTGATATGTAACAAAAGTAAAGCCCAGGAAACACAATGGAAAAATAGTCAAGGAAAAAAATACAGAGTCCAGTAGCAAGGAACCAGAAACAAAGCTGCTTGAGTCAGATACTGGTATGGTATATAGAAGTTGTTGAAGCAAATCTTCTCCCTGTTTTACTATGCAATACGATACAAAAGGAATGCAAGGTCTCATTACTTCCAGATCTGATCATGGAGGCACATAGATCAGATATTCATGGCCTATCCTAATCATACGCCTTCACAATTATAACTTTAAAAACCCCTTAAATATTTTGGGCTAGAAATGACTGAGGTACTAGAGATAATATGCGTATATTGGGTTATACCCATATCAATTTACCTTAGATCGGACTGGTTTGCTGATAATTTTTACTGGGTGTATTCCGCCACTGATATACAGTCCAGACCAAAAGTTTGGACACACCTTCTCATTCAAAGAGTTTTCTGTATTTTCATGACTATGAAAATTGTAGATTCACACTGAAGGCATCAAAACTATGAATTAACGCATGTGGAATTATATACTTAACAAAAAAGTGTGAAACAACTGAAAATATGTCTTATATTCTAGGTTCTTCAAAGTAGCCACCTTTTGCTTTGATTACTGCTTTGCACACTCTTGGCATTCTCTTGATGAGCTTCAAGAGGTAGTCACCTGAAATGGTATTCCAACAGTCTTGAAGGAGTTCCCAGAGATGCTTAGCACTTGTTGGCCCTTTTGCCTTCACTCTGCGGTCCAGCTCACCCCAAACCATCTCGATTGGGTTCAGGTCTGGCGTAGCACCCCATCACTCACCTTCTTGGTCAAATAGCCCTTACACAGCCTGGAGGTGTGTTTGGAGTCATTGTCCTGTTGATAAATAAATGATGGTCCAACTAAACGCAAACCGGATGGAACAGATGTGGTAGCCATGCTGGTTCAGTATGCCTTCAATTTTGAATAAATCCCCAACAGTGTCACCAGCAAAGCACCCCCACACCATCACACCTCCTCCATGCTTCACGGTGGGAACCAGGTATGTAGAGTCCATCGGTTCACCTTTTCTGCGTCGCACAAAGACACGGTGGTTGGAACCAAAGATCTCAGATTTGGACTCATCAAACCAAAGCACATATTTCCACTGGTCTAATGTCCATTCCTTGTGTTCTTTAGCCCAAACAAGTCTCTTCTGCTTGTTGCCTGTCCTTAGCAGTGGTTTCCTAGCAGCTATTTTACCATGAAGGCCTGCTGCACACTGTCTCCTCTTAACAGTTATTGTAGAGATGTGTCTGCTGCTAGAACGCTGTGTGGCATTGACCTGGTCTCTAATCTGAGCTGCTGTTAACCTGCGATTTCTGAGGCTGGTGACTCGGATGAACTTATCCTCCGCAGCAGAGGTGACTCTTGGTCTTCCTTTCCTGGAGCGGTGCTCATGTGAGCCAGTTTCTTTGTAGCGCTTGATGGTTTTTGCGACTGCACTTGGGGACACTTTCAAAGTTTTCCCAATTTTTCGGACTGACTGACCTTCATTTCTTAAAGTAATGATGGCCACTCGTTTTTCTTTACTTAGCTGCTTTTTTCTTGCCATAATACAAATTCTAACAGTCTATTCAGTAGGACTATCAGCTGTGTATCCACCTGACTTCTGCCCAACACAACTCATGGTCCCAACCCCATTTATAAGGCAAGAAATCCCACTTATTAAACCTGACAGGGCACACCTATGAAGTGAAAACCATTTCAGGTGACTACCTCTTGAAGCTCATCAAGAGAATGCCAAGAGTGTGCAAAGCAGCAATCAAAGCAAAAGGTGGCTACTTTGAAGAACCTAGAATATAAGACATATTTACAGTTGTTTCATACGTTTTGGTTAAGTATATAATTCCACATGTGTTAATTCATAGTTTTGATGCCCGCAGTGTGAATCTACATTTTTCATAGTCATGAAAATACAGAAAACTCTTTGAATGAGAAGGTGTGTCCAAACGTTTGGTCTGTAGTGTACATGAGAGAAGTCTCTGATGAATGTGATTGCCAATCTCTTGTATAGGCATTGGAAGTTAGTGAACTCACTATATTCATTCCCGTAGCGACACCAGTGGCATATAAAATTTCACTGAGGGCGATGCAGTGGATATGCCTTTAGGGAATTTATTGACTGTACCTTGAGAAACTAGGATAGAGGTGACATAATGAGTTAAAACATAGATAACTTCCATAAACCAAATATAACAATGACCACTAGATGGCAGCAAAGTACACAGACATAACACAATAATGAATTCTAGTTTGAGAAACCATTAGCTGGGACAGCACAGGGAGATAAGTTATTATAAGAGATACATTATAATATAATTGTTATGGGAAAATAAAACATGGAAATTAATGTGATTGTTGCAAATATCATTTGTATGCTTTGGTGTTCATGTATAATAACTGGTTAAAATGTTTGATTGCAGCATTTAATTAGCAATAACCAAGAACAGTTTCGAACAAAACCTTAACCAATTCTCACCAATAGATAGATTTCTGTTACTGGGAGCAAAACTGCAGTAAAAACATTCCATGTGATTACAGGCTTATGGTCAGATTATTAACTTTTATTGCTGTGTAAGAAGCTTAAAAGGGCTGGGTGTTTGCACAAACATAGGCTAAAACTGATGGAAATATAATGTAAAGTAACTTACTAAATAAAATTAATTTCTCTGATGTTCCCAATTTTATCTCTTCCAGTTCTTCCATTAGGAACATTGGTGTTCCTTATGTATATTACATTGTAATGAAAAGATGATACAACTTTATGCCACTGGTCACAAAAGGGTTAATTTCTGGAGGAAAGCCCATAAAACTTTGTGTATGTGCTGGACCATGTGGCCAGAGTCTGGCTCAGAAGCAGGAACCAGGAACAAGGCAGAATTTGGAACCAGGAACCCAGAGTTATGGGCCAGGAATGTGGCAAGCAGGGAGTGGCTCAATAGTCCACAAAGAGGCCGGGTCAGGGTCAAAGAAAAGCAAATGGACGTTTCTTTGAGCAAATTAAACTTTTTTTTCCATCAGCTGTAGTGAGTTACAGGACAATTAGGTATTTAAAGAGGACCTGTAATCTCCCCTGACATGTCTGTTTTAGTAATTACTTGATTCCCCATTGTGATAGCAATTCTAGCACATCTATTGTTATAGCTCTGTGTTGTGATATTCCTTTATTATTCCTGCTAGAAGTTATAATTGAATTAATAGCAGTTTTTAATAAAGCTGGGTGTTTCCAGGTGGGGGTATGTCCCTGCAGATTCTGACATTATCCAATCAAAGCTGCCAGTGTCCATCTATGCAAGGACACCCCCCGACTGGTAACGCCCAGCTGCACCTTTAGTGCAAACTGCTACCATTTCAATCATAACATACAATAGGAATAATAAAGGAATAGCACAACACAGATTCATAAGAATAGATGCTCCAGACATACAATTACATGGAGAATTCAAGTAGTTACTAAAATAGACATGTTGAGGGCAGTCAAATCTGAGATTGAGGCCCCTTTCAGACGAGCGAGTTCCATACTCCAGACTCGCAGTGTGAGTATCACACATCACCGGTCCTTACCTCCCAGCACTGACGGGGTCACATAGCATCATATTGATTTATAATGCAATGTAACCCTTTGAGGTCTGGAATGTATTTTATAACACTGACATAGTGCTGTAACATAGTAACATAGTTTATAAGGCCGAAAAAAGACATCTGTCTATCCAGTTCGGCCTGTTTTCCTACAAGTTGATCCAGAGGAAGGCAAAAAAAACCCTGTGAGGTTGAAGCCAATTTTCCCCACTTTGGGGGAAAAAAATCCTTCCCGACTCCAATCAGGAAATCAGAATAACTCCCTGGATCAAGGACCCATCTCTAGTAACTATAACCTGTAATATTTTTACCCTCCAGAAATACATCCAGGCGACTCTTGAACTCTTTTAGTGAACTTACCATCACCACCTCCTCAGGCAGAGAGTTCCATAGTTTCACTGCTCTTACCGTAAATAATCCTCTTCTATGTTTGTGTACAAACCTTCTTTCCTCCAGACGCAGAGGATGTCCCCTTGTCACAGTAACAGTCCTGGGAATAAATAGATGATGGGAGAGATCTCTGTACTGACCCCTGATATATTTATACATAGTTATTAGATCTCCCCTCAGTCATCTTTTTTCTAAAGTGAATAACCCTAATTTTAATAATCTTTCTGGGTACTGTAGTCCACCCATTCCAGTTATTACTTTAGTTGCCCTCCTCCTCTGGACCCTCTCCAGCTTTGCTATGTCTGCCTTGTTCATAGGAGCCCAGGACTGTACACAGTCCTCCATGTGTGGTCTGACTAGTGATTTGTAAAGTGGCAGAACTATATTCTCATCACGGGCATCTATGCCCCTTTTCATGCAACCCATTATCTTATTGGCCTTGGCAGCAGCTGTCTGACACTGGTTTCTACAGCTTATTTTGCTGTTCACTAAAATTCCTAGGTCCTTTTCCATGTCAGAGTTACCCAATGTTTCACCATTTAGTATGTACTGGTGACTTGCATTATTCCTTCCCATATGCATAACCTTACATTTGTTAGTGTTAAACCTCATCTGCCACTTCTCTGCCCAAGCCTCCAGTCTATCCAGATCCATCTGTAGCAGTGTACTGTCCTCTTCTATGTTAATTACTTTACACAGTTTAGTGTCATCTGCAAAAATTGATATTTTACTGTGCAAGCCTTCTACAAGATCATTAATAAATATATTGAAGAGAATAGGGCCCAATACTGACCCGTGTGGTACCCCACTAGTGACAGTGGCCCAATCTGAGTATGTGCCATTAATAACCACCCTCTTTTTTTATCACTGAGCCAGTTACTTACCCACATACAGACATTTTCTCCCAGTCCAAGCATTCTCATTTTATATACTAACCTTTTATGTGGTAGAGTGTCAAATGCTTTTGAGAAGTCCAGATATACAGTACGACATCCACTGATTTGCCGCGGTCAAATCTAGACCTTATCTCCTCATAGAAACTGATTAAATTGGTTTGACATGGCCGATCCCTCATGAAGCCATGCTGATATGGAGTTATTTGCATATTTTCATTGAGGTACTCCAAGATAGCATCTCTTAGAAAACCTTCAAACAGTTTTCCCACAACAGATGTTAAACTTACCGGCCTATAGTTTCCGGGCTCTGTTTTTGGACCCTTTTTGAATATTGGCACCACATTTGCTATGTGCCAATCTTGTGGAACACTCCCTGTCAGTATAAAGTCCTTAAATATCAGAAATAAGGGTCTGGCGATGACATTACTTAATTCCCTTAGGATACGGTGGTGTATGCCATCCGGTCCTGGCGATTTGTCTATTTTAATCTTTTTAAGATGTCGCTGTACTTCTTCCTGGGTCAGACAGGGCACTTTTAAAGAGTTTACTTTTATATTCTGCATGTCATCTGACAGTCTATTTTCCTCAGTGAATACAGTGGAGAAAAAGATATTTAGTAGCTTTGCTTTCTCCTCATCGCTCTCTGCAACTTCCCCCTCATTACTCTGTAAGGGGTCGACACCTTCAGTTTTATACTTTTTACCATTTATATAAATAAAGAACATTTTAGGGTTAGTTTTACTCTCTTTGGCGATTAATCTCTCGGTCTCTAGTTTGGCTGCTTTTATTTTTCTTTTAAATATTCTATTTTTTTTCCTTATAGTTTTTCAATGCTTCCTCGCTCCCCTCCTGTTTTAGTGATTTAAATGCTTTCTTTTTGTCTTATTGCTTTCTTTACAGTTCTATTTATCCACATTGGCTTTTTCTTGTTCCTTAACCATTTATTCCCATAAGGTATGTACCTCTCACAATTAGATATTAGAATGCTTTTAAAAATATCCCATTTTGTGGCGGTATTTTTATTTTTGAGGATTTTGTCCCAGTTAGTCAGGCCCATGGCCTCTCTTAGTTGGCTAAATTTTGCTTTTTTGAAATTTGAAGCTTTTACACCAAACATATCGTTTTGCATTGTTTCCAAAAAGTTGGATTTTGGTTTCATCTGAACAGAGCACCTTCTTCCACATGTTTGGTGTGTCTCCCAGGTGGCTTGTGGCAAACTGTAAACAAGACTTTTTATGGATATCTTTGAGAAATGCCTTTCTTCTTGCCACTCTTCCATAAAGGCCAGATTTGTGAAGTTTTCGACTGATTGTTGTCCTATGGACAGACTGTCCCACCTCAGCTGTAGATCTCTGCAGTTCATCCAGAGTGATCATGGGCCTCTTGGCTGCATCTCTGATCAGTCTTCTCCTTGTTTCAGATGGAAGTTTAGAGGGACGGCCAGGTCTTGGTAGATTTGCAGTGGTCTGACACTCCTTCCATTTCAATATGATCGCTTGCACAGTGCTCCTTGGGATGTTTAAAGCTTGGGAAATCTTTTGGTATCCAAATCCGGCTTTAAACTTCTCCACAACAGTATCATGGACCTGCCTGGTGTGTTCCTTGGTCTTCATGATGCAGAACCCTGAGACTATCACAGAGCAGGTGCATTTATACGGAGACTTGATTACGCACAGGTGGATTCTATTTATCTTCATCAGTCATTTAGGACAACATTGGATCATTCAGAGATCCTCAATGAACTTCTGAAGTGAGTTTTCTGAACTGAAAGTAAATGGGCCGAATAATTTTGTACGCCCAACTTTTCAGTTTTATTATTACAAAAAACGTTTAAATGATCCAATAAATTTTGTTCCACTTCACAATTGTGACCCACTTGTTGATTCTTCACCAAAAATTTAAAATGTTATATCTTTTTTTTTGAAGCCTGAAATGTGGCAAAAGGTTGAAAAGTTCCAGGGGGCCGAATACTTTCGCAAGGCACTGTAGGCTTCTGGCATTAGTGTACATACAGTTAAGAGGTTTATGTATATTTTTTTACCATACACCTTTCCTTCTGAACTGTTCTAGTTCCTCCTTCCATTCCTCCCCCAGTTCAATTACCTTGCCTCAGGTCTCTATCTGCACTATCTTCCCTTCCTATAATGTAGTTACCCTAATACATTCCAGAACTTGTAACGGTTATATAGCATCATAAATCAATATAATGCTATACGACCATCAGTGCTGGGAGGCAGTGTTCCCTGTAAGCTGCGCGGGCGCGCGGCCGCGAAGCTTACTTTCTGCCTCCGCTCAGGGCCTTTCCTGGCCCGCTCACCGCCGCAACCCGGACTTCATTTATAGTGTATGCCTGCTCCGATGGGGAAGCCCTGTTGCGCTTCCCTTAATGTCCTGACGCTCAGGACGACGTTCCTGTGCGGCGCTCCCAGCTGGCCCCGCCTCCTCCCTCATGCCGCGCTGCTGCTACTGGAGGGAAAGACCTGTGCAGCGCGGCAAAGAAGGGAAAGAAGAAGGGAGAAGAAGATCAAGGCCCCAGCCCCCTCCAGAGCGTTGAAGTGGCGCCAGAGACAAGGGCCAAGTAACTGTAAGTTTTTATGTGTTTCATGTGTGTGTGTGTGTATGTGTATATGTGTATGCATACACTGTGCCACACAATATACAGTATACCTCTACACTGTGTATATACTGTATATTGTACAGCATGGCACAGGGGTTATATTGTCCGGCATGGTGTAACCGCCATGCATTTGCTGTACAATATACATTATAATCCGTACACCATGCTGTATAATATACAGTATAATCCGTACACCATGCCGTATAATATACAGTATAATCCGTACACCATGCCGTATAATATACAGTATAATCCGTACACCATGCCGTATAATATACAGTATAATCCATACACCATGCTGTATAATATACAGTATAATCCTTACACCATGCTGTATAATATACAGTATAATCCGTACACCATGCTGTATAATATACAGTATAATCCGTACACCATGCTGTATAATATACAGTATAATCCATACACCATGCTGTATAATATACAGTATAATCCATGCACCATGCTGTATAATATACAGTATAATCCGTACTTCATGCTGTATAATATACAGTATAATCAACACACCATGCCGTATAATATACAGTATAATCCGTACACCATGCCGTATAATATACAGTATAATCCATACACCATGCCGTATAATATACAGTATAATCCGTACACCATGCTGTATAATATACAGTATAATCCATACACCATGCTGTATAATATACAGTATAATCCGTACACTATGCTGTACAATATAAAGTATAATCCATACACCATGCTGTATACTATACAGTATAATCCACACACCATGCTGTATAGTATACAGTATAATCCACACACCATGCTGTATAGTATACAGTATAATCCGTACACCATGCTGTATAGTATACAGTATAATCCGTACACCATGCTGTATAATATACAGTATAATCCGTACACCATGCTGTATAATATACAGTATAATCCGTACGCCATGCTGTATAATACACAGTATAATCCGTTCACCATGCTGTATAATATACAGTATAATCCGTACACCATGCTGTATAATATACAGTATAATCCGTACACCATGCTGTATAATATACAGTATAATCCGTACACGATGCTGTATAGTATACAGTATAATCCATACACCATGCTGTATAATATACAGTATAATCCATACACCATGCTGTATAATATACAGTATAATCCATACACCATACCGTACAATATACAGTATAATCCATACACCATGCTGTATAGTTTACAGTATAATCCGCACTCCATGCTGTATAGTATACAGTATAATCCGTACACCATGCTGTATAATATACAGTAGAATCCGTACACCGTGCTATATAATATATAGTATAACACCTACAGTGTGGGGTTATGCTATATATTATACAGCATGGTGTATGGATTATACTGTATACTATACAGCATGGTGTACGGATTATAGTGTATACTATACAGCATGGTGTACGGATTATACTGTATATTATACAGCATTGTGTACGGATTATACTGTATATTATACAGCATGGTGTACGGATTATACTGCATATTATACAGCATGGTGTACGGATTATACTGTATATTATACAGCATGGTGTACGGATTATACTGCATATTATACAGCATGGTGTACGGATTATACTGTATATTATACAGCATGGTGTACAGATTATGCTGTATATTATACAGTATGGTGTACGGATTATACTGTATATTATACAGCATGGTGTACGGATTATACTGTATATTATACAGCATGGTGTATGGATTATACTGTATATTATACAGCATGGTGTAACGGATTATACTTGTATATTATACAGCATGGTGTATGGATTATACTGTATATTATACAGCATGGTGTACGGATTATACTGTATATTATACAGCATGGTGTATGGATTATACTGTATACTATACAGCATGGTGTAGAGATTATACTGTATATTATATAGCATGGTGTACAGATTATACTGTATACTATACAGCATGGTGTAGAGATTATACTGTATATTATACAGCATGGTGTACGGTTTATACTGTATATTATACAGCATGGTGTACAGATTATACTGTATATTATACAGCATAGTGTACAGATTATACTGTATACTATACAGCATGGTGTACGGATTATCCTGTATACTATACAGCATGGTGTACGGATTATCCTGTATACTATACAGCATGGTGTATGGATTATACTGTATTGTACGGGATGGTATAGGGGTTATACTGTATGTCTTTGATGTGACAATTATTTTAGGTTTTCATATCGCCCTCCTTTGATGGCGCTGTGCCCAGCCCTGAGCCGACCCCGCTCAGCAGCTGCCAAGTCTTAGAGGGAACACTGCTGGGAGGTCAGGACGGGATATGCGCTTCAAGTCCGGAGTGTCGGACTCGCCCGTCTGAAAGGAGCCATCCATCCATTTAGTCAGCCTACCCTGAAGTCACAGAAGACTTGTAAGTGTTAAGTCTCCTGCTATTTTGTCTCTTTTATAACTGTCTTGCCATTTGTATGTCATTCTATGTTGTCTCTTTTTTTTATATTTTTGTAAGCACTGTACATTATTTGTAATTAAAGCTTTAAATGTTAATGTTGAGTCCCTGTACCTCTAATAACCCATAAATCTGTACAGTGATGTATGAAAGCAGTGTGTGTCTGTGTGTTAATGAATTGGCATCTTGATCTGTTGGGGTACAATGTGTGTGGACTGTGTTTGGGGTGTGATGTAAGCTCGATTTGCAGCCTGAAGTAGGAGGTGCATGAAAAATATGCTGGGATGGTGAATACGTGACTGCAGGGCTAACAATACCAATCTGTGGATGAGTATACATTTGATTTGTGTAGGATATGAGCAACACTTTTGCTACTGGGTTACTGGGAGTTTTTGTTATTTAGTTAGATTTTGTGCAGTTTCAGCTGATTATTAGTAAAACCATCAAACTTAGATCTCAGTGTTTGAGCCAAAGCAAGACTAATTTTAATCATGGTGACTAATATACAGTGCAAACACAATAAGTAAAAAACAAAAAAACATAATAGTAGGCAGAGCTTGAAAATCTTAGGCTACTTTCACACTTGGGTTGTTCATTCTGGTATTGAGATTCGGCAGAGGATCTCAATGCCGGAACTAAATGGATCCGTTATGATTTTGGACATCAGGATGCATCTGTTCCGTTGCGGTTGTGTGAAATCAAAGTGGAAAAAATACAGATCTGTCACTAAATACATTGGAAGTCAAAGGGTGACGGATCTAGTTTTTTAGGCTCCTAAAAAAACAGATCCGTCACCATTGCCTTACATTGTTTTTACTGCTGGAGCCATTTTTTTTCAGTGGTTTTGTGTCCGGTCACAAAAGGGAATGCTGGTGGAACGGAAGACATCCTGATTAGAGATGAGCGAGCACTAAAATACTCGGGTGCTCGTTATTCGAGTCGAAATTTTCCCGATGCTCGGGTGCTCGTTTCGAGTAACGAACCCCATTGAAGTCAATGGGAGACTCGAGCATTTTTTGCAGGGGACCAAGGCTCTGCCTAGGGAAGGCTGGGTGAAAACCTGGAAACCTCAGAAAATGATGGAAACACCACGGAAATGGACAGGAAACAGCAGGGGCAGCATGCATGGATGCCTCTGAGGCTGCCTAATCCCACCATTACCCCAAATTCTCAGGCAGCAGCCTGGTGGTTACCCTCATGGCAATTGTGCTCTCCCAGACCAAGAAAGGCGAGGCACATGCCCATCACATGTTAGGGAAGCACCCAACTAGGTCCAACGAAGGTCCATCACCGCCAATTTTCAGGGACACGGTAATGGTGACCCACTTAAAAATGCTGCCTGACAACCTGGCGGTGAACCCCTGATTGTCTGTCTTTCAATAAGATTGCAGTGTAAAGATTGGTGGTGAGCCTCAGTAATAAAATTGCAGTGTAAAGCATGGTGGTGAGCCTCAGTATGACTTTTTAGATGGAGATTGCATGTGGTCACGTACTCCCTGGAACCCCATAGTCACCCCTTCTCTGATGTGCTACCCCAGAACATTCTCTGCCCCAATTCTCAAGACCTTTTGCAGTCTCCGTGTGCTGACAGTGGGGATTTA
>ONZH01025165.1:0-23856 GCA_900303285.1 Rhinella marina
GGCAATCTTGGGCGGGGTGGTAGGTAGGCCGTCTCTGTTTGCGACCCCGTCCCCGCTTCCACAACATTCACCCAGTGTGCCGTCAAAGAAATGTATCGTCCCTGGCCGCAAGCGCTTGTCCACGAGTCGGTGGTCAAGTGGACCTTTGCGCTGACTGCGTACCTCAGGGCCCGCCTGATGTTACGCGACACGTGCTGGTGCAGGGCGGGGACGGCACTCCGGGAAAAGTAGTGGCGGCTGGGGACGGAATAGCGAGGTGCGGCAGCCGCCATCAGGTCGCGGAAGGCCTGCGTCTCCACAAGCCTAAACGGCAACATCTCCAGGGCCAGCAGTTTGGAGATGTGGCAGTTTAAGGCTTGGGCTTGGGGGTGACTCGAGGCGTACTTCCGCCTGCGGTCGAACGCCTGCGAGATGGACAGTTGTTGGGACGAGGAGTGTGAAGGTGCAGGCGAAGAGGCGGGGGAAGGGGAGGCTGAAGGAGAAGGCCCCAAAGTAGCCGAGGCAGAGGCAGATGTGGAGGTGTGTCCTGGCTGGAGGTCTGGACCGCAGTGGCAGCACACAACAAAGGGGAAGAGGCAGTGGCAGCAAGACCGGGCGCAGGTTGTATTGCGTTTGCTCTCTCCCACTCAGCCCAGTGCTTGACTTCCAAGTGACGCCGCATGCCTGAGGTGGTCAGATTGCTCTTCTCAGAGCCCCTACTCAGTTTTGAGTGGCAGAGTGTGCAAACCGCGCGCTCAGTTTGTCATCCGCACAAACATTAAAAAATCTCCACACCACAGAAGTACGAGGCCTCGATGGGGGAGCTTCGCGCGACTGCCCGCTGCCGGGAACAGCTTCGGCCCTGCTGGCTGTGGCCTCACTTCTCTGTCTGGACTGTCCTCTGCCTCTGGACATCCCTCTGCCTCTGGACATCCCTCTGCCTCTGGACATCCCTCTGCCTCTTGCTGCCTTTTTCGGTGCTGCGCAGACCACCACCTCTCCACTGCTTTCCTCGCTGGACATCACCCCTGGCCAAGTGGGGTCGGTCATTTCGTCATCCACCACCTCCTCTCCACTTCCTCACTCTGCTCCTCCTGCTGCCCACTGGACATTCCAACAGCCTCCCTTGATGGCAACTGCGTCTCATCATCATCATCGCTCATGATAACAGATGCTGGCTCAGGGTCCACAGCAGCAGGAAGATGGCGAAAACTCAATGGTTTTGGCATCACTACAAACAAATTCCTCTGCTAGCTCCTGGGATTCTTCCGGCCACATCTGAAAAAGGACTCGAAAAGAGCTCCTGGGAGGGGTCAATGTGGGATGACTCTGTTGGCCAGGTGTGGAGGAAGGGAGGTCAGAGTGAGACTTGTGTGGATGACTGGGCTGGTGGACAACTGTGTGGAAGCGCTATCGGCTATCCATTGCACAACCTGTTCAACCTGCTCAGGCCTCAACAGCGGTGTAACCCGCCCCCTGCTTAACTGTCCCATAAAGGCAGGGATTCTGGCATGAGCGGGATCCTGGCTACCCTCACCAGCACGCATTGTATCCCCACTGGCTTCAACACGGCCCCCAACAGCATTTCCGCGCCCCCGTCCTCGTCCACGTTCCTATTCCGCTAGCCCCCCGCCGCATTTTATTTTTTTTTTGTTACAATATTTTGCCTTCACAGCCGTGAAATTACTTGCAAGAGAACGCACAGTACAGTTGCCAATTATAAGGCCTATATATTGTATATTTCAAGGTACATAGCCGTGTACTAAGTGATCAGACGGGTGTATGAACACCAGGTTTGAGAATTACTTTGCAAGAGAACGCACAGTACAGTTGCCAATTGAAAGGCCTATATATTGTATATTCAAGGTACACAGCCGTGTACTAAGTGATCAGACGAGTGTATGAACACCAGGTATGAGAAATTACTTTGCAAGAGGAACGCACACGTACAGTTGCCAATTATAAGGCCTATATATTGTATATTTCAAGGTACACAGCCGTGTACTAAGTGATCAGACGGTGTGTATGAACACCAGGTTTTGATAAATTATTTTTCAAGAGAACGCACATTACAGTTGCCAATTGAAAGGCCTATTTATTGTATATTTCAAGGTTACACAGCCGGTGTACTAAGTGATCAGACGGTGTGTATGAACACCAGGTATGAGAAAATTACTTTGCAAGAGAACGCACAGTACAGTTGCCAATTATAAGGCCTATATATTGTATATGTCAAGGTACACAGCCGTGTACTAAGTGATCAGACGGTGTGTATGAACACCAGGTTTGAGAAATTACTTTGCAAGAGAACGCACAGTACGGTTGCCAATTGAAAGGCTATATATGTGTATATTTCAAGGTACACAGCCGTTGTACTAAGTGATCAGACGGTGTGTATGAACACCAGGTATGAGAAATTACTTTGCAGAGAGAACGCACAGTACAGTTGCCAATTATAAGGCCTATATATTGTATTTCAAAGGTACACAGCCGTGTACTAAGTGATCAGACGGTGTGTATGAACACCAGGTTTGAGAAATTATTTTTCAAGAGAACGCACAGTACAGTTGCCAATTGAAAGGCCTATATATTGTATAGTTCAAGGTACACAGCCGTGCACTAAGTGATCAGACGGTGTTGTATGAACACCAGGTATGAGAAATTACTTTGCAAGAGAACGCAACAGTACAGTTGCCAATTGAAAGGCCTATATATTGTATAGTTCAAGGTACACAGCCGCTGTGTACTAAGTGATCAGACGGTGTGTATGAACACCAGGTTTGAGAAATTACTTTGCAAGAGAACGGCCACAGTACAGTTGCCAATTATAATGCCTATATATTGTATATTTCAAGGTACACAGCCGTGTATACTAAGTGATCAGACGGATGTGTATGTACACCAGGTTTGAGGAAATTACTTTCCAAGAGAACGCACAGTACAGTTGCCAATTGAAAGGCCTATATATTGTATATTTCAAGGTACACAGCCGTTGTACTAAGTGATCAGACAGTGTTGTATGAACACCAGGTATGAGAAATTACTTTGCAAGAGAACGCACAGTACAGTTGCCAATTATAAGTCCTATATATTGTATATTTCAAGGTACACAGCCGCTGTACTAAGTGATCAGACGGTTGTGTGAATGAACACCAGTTTGAGAAATTACTTTGCAAGAGAACGCACAGTACAGTGCCAATTATAATGCCTATATATTGTATATTTCAAGGTACACAGCCGTGTACTAAGTGATCAGACGGTGTGTATGAACACCAGGTTTGAGAAATTACTTTGCAAGAGAACGCACAGTACAGTTGCCAATTGAAAGGCCTATATATTGTATATTTCAGGTACACAGCCGTGTACTAAGTGATCAGACGGTGGGTTATGAACACCAGGTATGAGAAATTACTTTGCAAGAGAACGCACAGTACAGTTGCCAATTATAAGGCCTATATATTGTATATTTCAAGGTACACAGCCGTTTACTAAGTGATCAGACGGTGTGTATGAACACCAGGTATGAGAAATTACTTTGCAATGAGAACGCACAGTACAGTTGCCAATGAAAGCCTATATATTGTATATTTCAAGGTACACAGCCGTGTACTAAGTGATCAGACGGTGTGTATGAACACCAGGTATGAGAAATTACTTTGCAAGGAGAACGCCACAGTACAGTTGCCAATTATAAGGCCTATATATGTATATTTCAAGGTACACAGCCGTGTACTAAGTGATCAGACGGTGTGTATGAACACCAGGTTTGAGGAAATTACTTTGCAAGAGAACGCACAGTACAGTTGCCAATTATAATGCCTATATATTGTATATTTCAAGGTAACAGCCGTTTGTACTAAGTGATCAGACGTGTGTATGAACACCAGGTTGAGAAATTACTTTGCAAGAGAACGCCACAGTACAGTTGCCAATTGAAAGGCCTATATATTGTATATTTCAAGGTACACAGCCGTGTACTAAGTGATCAGACGGTGTGTATGAACACCAGGTTTGAGAAATTACTTTGCAAGAGAACGCACAGTACAGTTGCCAATTATAAGGCCTATATATTGTATATTTCAAGGTACACAGCCGTGTACTAAGTGATCAGACGGTGTGTATGTACACCAGGTTTGAGAAATTACTTTCCAAGAGAACGCACAGTACAGTTGCCAATTGAAAGGCCTATATATTGTATATTTCAAGGTACACAGCCGTTGTACTAAGTGATCAGATGGTGTGTATGAACACCAGGTATGAGAAATTACTTTGCAAGAGAACGCACAGTACAGTTGCCAATTATAAGTCCTATATATTGTATATTTCAAGGTACACAGCCGTGTACTAAGTGATCAGACGGTGTGTATGAACACCAGGTTTGAGAAATTACTTTGCAAGAGAACGCACAGTACAGTTGCCAATATATAATGCCTATATATTGTATATTTCAAGGTACACAGCCGTGTACTAAGTGATCAGACGGTGTGTATGAACACCAGGTTTGAGAAATTACTTTGCAAAGAGAACGCATAGTACAGTTGCCAATTGAAAGGCCTATATATTGTATATTTCAAGGTACACAGCCGTTGTACTAAGTGATCAGACGGTGTGTATGAACACCAGGTATGAGAAATTACTTTGCAAGAGAACGCACAGTACAGTTGCCAATTATAAGGCCTATATATTGTATATTTTAAGGTACAACAGCCGTGTACTAAGTGATCAGACGGTGTGTATGAACACCAGGTTTGAGAAATTATTTTTCAAGAAAACGCACAGTACAGTTGCCAATTGAAAGGCCTATATATTGTATATTTCAAGGTACACAGCCGTGTACTAAGTGATCAGACGGTGTGTATGAACACCAGGTATGAGAAATTACTTTGCAAGAGAACGCACTGTACAGTGCCAATTATAAGGCCTATATATTGTATATTTCAAGGTACACAGCCGTGTACTAAGTGATCAGACGGTGTGTATGAACACTAGGTTTGAGAAATTACTTTGCAAGAGAACGCACAGTACAGTTGCCAATTATAATGCCTATATATTGTATATTTCAAGGTACACAGCCGTGTACTAAGTGATCAGACGGTGTGTATGAACACCAGGTTTGAGAAATTACTTTGCAAGAGAACGCACAGTACAGTTGCCAATTGAAAGGCCTATATATTTTATATTTCAAGGTACACAGCAGTAGTGCCAAATATAGTTTGTTATGTAGCAGAGCACCTAATACACCACTAATGCCTCTCTCTGTCCCTACTCCAGCAGCTATCCCTGAATACGGCAGCCGTTCTCTGCAGAGTGTATATTGTAGTAAATCTATCACTGTACTGCACTATAGTAGCCCTGATAAGGGCTTTTAATCACGCTCCTGCCTGTCCAACAGCTAAAACCTATCTCTCCCTTCTCCAGCCTCTGTCCCTGACTAAGTTCACGCAGCATATGCGTACGAGCAGGAAGAGCTGAGTTTTTAATATTCGAGGTCACATGGTTTTTCCAGCCAATCCATGTAGACGCCGTTTTCGCGCTGCCAGCGTGCTCAGCGTGCCTGTCATACCCCCCCTGCATGGTGATTGGTGGAAAAAGAGCGCCAGGGAAGGTGGGAGGGGAAACTAATTCTAAGTGCGCCATCGCCGTTATACTCGAAAGAAATCGAGCACGCCGAATATCGTAGTATTCGATCGAATACCGGCTCGATCGAACACTACTCGCTCATCTCTAGTTATCATGTGGTGATGATGATATCACCATGTTGATCACGCTGGGAGAGTATGGTGATGTCCTCACGCTCAGCGCAGGTTCTTTGGCAGATTTTTTCCACTCAAGAGAGGAGTGGACTGCCTCTTTGCAAGCAAGTGGATGAGGTATTTTTTCCTCGGTTGTTTCTAAGAACTCTAGCTGCCATTTTAGGAAAAATGATTTGTTACCACAAAGCGCAAGGAAATTCGGCTTCGTGGCAAATATAATTTTTCCTACGCTTATGATTGAATTTCACTTCGGATGCTTCGATTCACTCAACATTAATAATATAATAATGCATACGATGGAGCATGCAACATTTTTTTCCTATCAACAATCAGAGGGAACATCTTTGTGAGCTTTGTAAATACAGTATTTAGAGATACAAAGAATTACAGTGTTGACTCCATAGGATGCGCTGGGGAACATTTTATGTTACCTACTGAAGAAAATTACCCTGAGCATTAACTGACTGACACATTTCCACATTTTTTTAAGAAAAAACTGTTGAAACCTAAATAAAAAGTGGATGTAGTATCTTGTACAGTACTGTAGAATATATTGGGACTTAGAAGCCAATGGACAACCTATAAATAATATATAATTCCTAAATCTTCAGCTCACAGAGCGATTCATTCGCTTTTTATTTTGAATTACTTATATAGTGGCTTATATTTTATGTAAAGTAGTGTCACTATATCTGAACCTACATATTTGATTTTAGCTGCAAAAAACATCACTGAAGATAAATATAAAAAAAAGACAATTACAGGTAGCAAAGAATTATGTTTTAGTTTTTATACTGTAAATTGTTTTGTGAATTAATATATTAATTTTGCATTCTGTTTTATTTTCATGTAATTAGCCGCAATAGCTGAAGAGAAACCTGCAAAGACAGAAGGTATTTTATTAAATGTCCATTGCTGTACAATTAAAGGACTCTTTTATCAAATTGGTGAAGCCAATTAGCCAACTAGAGACAATTTATATGTGTTTTTGTAGACATGTTTAATATTAATGCATTGAAGTAACCAGATTGGTTAGTTTTATGTGATAACTTCATTGTTCTGTTCATTAGATGCACTTTAATAGATTTATTGTTTTTATAATTGTAGCAAAGGTGACAGACATGAAAGGAAAAGAGAAAGTCAAAGGTATCTTACATTGACTTTTAAAAAAGACTACTTTTTCTAAGAATTACATTGCGCTCAGTAATTTTGTGCACAAGTGACCTATATAAATAGAGTTTTGTGTAGGCATTTTAACATGTATGTACCTTTTCAACTACATCCAATAACACTCACACAAAGGCACATTTACAGTATGTTCATTTACATGGTCTGTGAAGAATAAAGTATGAAAAGCTATTCACACGTTTACGTTTAAACTGGCAATATATTGGTAGATTATTTAGGTAATGTTTATCGTGTTCACTGGAAGAAAGAAAGATATTACGAAGCCAGTAGTTAGCTTTCAGAGTTGGTTTTATTTCTGATCATATTTTTTCATTATACTTTGTTATATGCTTATGATGGCAGCCATCTTGCATCTTAAGAGATCTTGACATCTTGCATTTTAAGAGTAGAAATGAGTGTTACATTAGGCACCAGGACATAAATGAAACATAAAACAGTCTCATAAAACTCAAGTACAAAATGATCCATTGAGTTCTATGAGAGTGTTGTGGGAGAGGAGGAAGCTCGAGCTGAACTGTGTCTACCTTCTATTCTCAATGGCATGATCCTGTTCTGTCTCCCTTTTACATTATAATGGAGATGTTACCTTTCTTTGTAATAATGTTCTTTAGTGATAATGCAGTGATTGTTGAGAAGTGATCTCTACAGAGCAGGAAGGATGAATCTATTAGAATGGCTTAGTGGTCAGAGTGAAAATATTTGTTGATTTTATAAACTTAAGTCGTTTGAACATAGATAGTGGCATGGAAAAATGAAAACAAAAAAAGAACCGCTAACATTTTAATATCCAAAACTAGGTATATTAAATTATACTCATTGACAAAAAATTATAATAATGCACCCTGGTAGACATGCTGAGTTGCTACAAAACTTTGCATGCAGTTATGTCTTAGGTAGATATGTAAATGATTAGAATCGTGGCTTGATTAGACACTGGGTCCTGCCACAAGAAAGCATAAATGTGCTTTCTTCACTGCCCTACAAAAAGGATTTCAGTGGCTACTTTGGGATATTGTACCTCTTGGTGAGCAACTGTTGACTGCCAGAGATGCTTTATGATGCAATTGAAGCAATTTTGCCCAGATAACGAACTTTGAGACTGCGCACATCATTGCACTGAGGTAGGATAGTCACTTCAATAAACTGCCGGCATTCGAGCCATTCTAACCTAGCTGATAGGAATTGTTGGGAGCAGTAGTTATGTGGGGCATTCACACATTGTGAACGGGCTCCAGACGGCCCAGACAGACCACCGGTAGAGAATATCATTTGATCCACTGACAAGCATGAGCAGCTCCAACAGTTTCATTGTACACCATCCATACACAGGTGGCACCTTCATTACACATCCATCTCTGCCTGGACGATTTCCAGGCACTTAGAAGAGGGAAATTTGGTGACACAGCACCCCTTATGTGGCCTTCCATTGGACATCAAGCCACAGTTACTTTCATTTGCAGTGTTGTTATGACAAAGAAACCTGGAACCATATCGTCCAAGTTCTGTATATTCAGTATATCCTCTAGTAATTTTTTTTCTCATAGAGAACAGTTCTCAAGTAGGATACAACAACTTGGCGACATAAACTGACAATAAAGATATCATTAAAAATTATTGTAGTCAAATACACATGAAGTTTAACGCGGAACCATTTTCTGAATGAGTAATTTAGCAGAATGGAAATATTCATTAACTATACCTGGATGATCAGATTACTAAGTGACTATGCTGATGTGATTTATCATTATTGCATTTTAAAACTTTCTGTTTTCAGAAAAAGAAAAAATAATTGAGGAAAAAGCATCAAAGGAAGAATTAAAGAAAGGTAGATATGTATTTATTATACTCCAAATGGCAAAATGTTTCTTAACAGCATACATTTTGAATGCCACATGTCATACTTAGTATATAACTATATGAAGTTTGCCATTCATTTTCTCCCTAAACCTCCATATTATTACACAGATAACCCAAACACTGAAATCTTTTATAATTCACTCATATTGCTACATATGCTACCTAGATCTAGACTTAAAATATCCATGTGTTACATAGACAGAAGGCCTACAGTATGGCAGATATAAATGCTGTATAGCTTACTTTAGCTGTATGTATTCCCATGAATAATACATTGTTAGTACTGTAGATTGATCACAGATAACATTTCTTATTGATGTGAGCCTTGAGCTGGCCATAGACATCTCACAACCAAGGTTTTTTGTTTTTGTTTTCAACATCTCGGCTGCTTATTATGTTAGTGAAATAAAGTATTAATCAATCCTGTTAGATTCCCAGTTTCATTGACTCCATAGTAGATTCATTAGCCAATGGATCTTGTCAGAGAGATCTGTCAACAAAACATAATGTCTGGGGCCAACTTAATATGCACATCCAAATACATTAGAAATAAGATGAGTTGTGTGTCCTGTAAAACAGCTGAAACATATCACACAACTCAAAACATAAGCAGTGAAAGGAAATAACTAGATAAATATTCACATTTGGGGTATTAATACTAAATTACTTATAAAAATGCATTTTCCTGATACATTGTGGTAGCTAAGAGCCTCTGTTATTGTAAATGATTGCCTACATATTGTTCAAAGTGCTTTAGCAAAATCATGCATTCCTAGGGAAATGCATGGTCTTAATAAAACCTACGGACACTAATGACTCTATCATATAAATTAGAGATGAGCGAAGTTTGGAAAAACTCGATTCGAGCGATTTGCTGAAGTTCGTTAAAAAATGCAATTCGTTCTGAATTAATTTGTCATGAATCACAATAAATCTGGTATATCCAGGCCACTCTGTCTAATCATATGCATTTCACTTGGTTGCCCAATCTCAGTGTGAATGCTTGGGACATAAACTGCAGCGACAGTGCAGGGACAGTGTAGGGCGAGCGTAATGAACATTCATAGTTAATCAATTTTGTAGGTATTGTACTATACTGTGCAGGGCACCAAGATTCATAGCTAATCCCTTCTGTTAGCTGTGGAATTACTGTGCATCAGTGTTACAGGTCAATAAATTTATCTCCGTGGGCTTAACCGTGCAGTGCCCCAAGAATCAAGTAGTGGGCCCATGACAGAGTGGGAATGATGGCAGCAGCAGTAGTGACCCCATGGCAGAGTGGGGATGGCGGGGATAGTGGCAGCAGCAGTAGTGGCTCCAATGACAGAGAGGGGACTCTGGCGGCAGCAGCAACAGTGGCAGTAATCGTGACATAGTGGCCCCATCACAAAGTAGGGAAGGTGGTGGCAGCAGTGGCAGTAACTGTGACAAAAGTAGCCCCATGACAGAGTGGGGAGAGGGAGTAGCAGCAGTGGCAATAAGGCTGTGTTAACATCACTGTTTATGTTTCCGTTCTTCTGATCCGTCAGAAGAAAATAAAACAAAGAAAAAAACAATCCTGTATTTTGAGCATCCATAAAGCCTCTTTCAGAAAGTCATTGTTTTGGATTAGTATTTGATTACTATGTGTAAGTCAAAAACAGGAGTGGGTCTAAAACAATGATAAAATGTAATGGAAATATATTTGTATCTCATCTGTGCTATGGACCCACTTTTGCTTTTAGCTTACAAATTCTGATCAAATACTTATGCAAAACACTGACCAAACACAGATTGAATGAACTTATTAGCTAAAATGAATTTGGGTTGAGTTGGTGGAGTGATTTGTATGGTTTATTCCGACAAGACTCCTACCTTATGCCAATAATCCAGCTGCCATGTCTGATCCATCCAGCTAGTTCGGCCCATCTGGTTATAACTAGAGATGAGCGAGCACTAAAATGCTCGGGTGCTCGTTATTCGAGACAAATTTTTCCCGATGCTCGGGTGCTCATTTCGAGTAACGAACCCCATTGAAGTCAATGGGAGACTCGAGCATTTTTGCAGGGGACCAAGGCTCTGCCTAGGGAAGGCTGGGTGAAAACCTGGAAACATCAGAAAATGATGGAAACACCACGGAAATGGACAGGAAACAGCAGGGGCAGCATGCATGGATGCCTCTGAGGCTGCCTAATCCCACCATTACCCCAAATTCTCCTGCAACAGCCTGGTGGTTACCCTCATGGCAATTGTGCTCACCCAGACCAAGAAAGGCGAGGCACATGCCCATCACATGTTAGGGAAGCACCAAACTAGGTGCAACGAAGGTCCATCACCCATGCCCATGCTGGCACTGCTCTCCTATCCCCAGCCACACGATGCAGGCATTTGCCTGACACAGTATGGCGGTGACACCAACAAGTGACCAAGTTAGATGAGGTAGCAGGTGAAGCACCCAAAAATTTAGCCTGACACAGCATGGCGGTTACACCACCAATGACTTTGTCCGACTGAGAATGCAGTGAAATGGCTTTTGTTGAGCCTCCAAAAATTTTTTTCTTTTCGGAGTACATAAGGTCGACCCTCAGCAAAAAAAAATATTTTTAAATGTCGGTACTTGAGCCTCCTGAAAAATTGTTTTGGACTGTCTGACGCTCCTGAAACATTGTTTTACAGTGTCTGTAGTTGACACTGCGTAAAAATTGTTTGGCGAGAGGGCCTGTAGGTGCCCTCCGGAAAAATTGTTTAGAGAGAGGGCCTGTAGGTGGACCTCCAGAAAAATTGTTTACAGAGAGGGCCTGTAGGTGGCCCTCCAGAAAAATTGTGGTAAAAGAGTGCCAGTTGGACCTCTAAAAAATTGCGTTTTTTGGGTCAGCGTTAGGCAAAGACGACAAGAAGGAGGAGGAGTAGGAGGAGTAGAGAAGAGGAATCGGATACATAAGTAATGTTAATCTTTAGCTGCTCTCCCCCGGAGGAGATTTGAATTCCGGTGAAATCCAGGCTTTGTTCATTTTAATAAGCGTCAGCCTGTCAGCGCTGTCAGTTGACAGGCGTGTACGCTTATTGGTGATGACGCCACCAGCTGCACTGAATACCCGCTCTGACAACACGCTAGCGGCAGGGCAGGCCAGCACCTCCAAGGCGTACAGCGCCAGTTCAGGCCACGTGTCCAGCTTTGAAACCCAGTAGTTGTATGGAGCAGAGTGATCGCTACGGACGTTGGTCAGCTAGGTACTCCCTCACCATCTTTCTGTAAAGCTCACCCCTACTCTGCCTAGACTGGGGACAGGTGACAGTGTCTTGCTGGGGTGACATAAAACTGGCAAAGGCCTTGGAGAGCGTTCCCCTGCCAGTGCTGGACAAGCTGCCTGCTCGCCTCCTCTCCCCCGCTACTTGGCCCACAGAACCATGCCCTCTGCCGCTAGCGGCGTCAGACGGGAAGGATTGTTTCAGCTTGTGCACCAGGGCCTGTTGATATTGATTCACTCTCATACTCCTTTCCTCTACAGGAATGAGAGTGGAAAGGTTCTGCTTGTACCATGGGTCCAGGAGAGTGAACACCCAGTAATCGGTGTTTGAAAAAATGCTTCTAACGTGAGGGTCACGGGATAGGCAGCCTAACATGAAGTCTGCCATGTGCTCCAGAGTCCCAATACGCAAGAATTCCCTCTCCTCACTGGCCTGACTCTCCATTTCCTCCTCCTTCTCCTCCTCCTCCTCCTCTTCAGCCCATACACGCTCAAGAGATAAAAAGGACTGAGCATTGGTACCCCCTTCTGTCTCGCCGACATTCTCCTCCTCTTCCTCCTCATCCTCATCCCCCTCCTCCGAGAACGGAGGGGTGCTCTGGCTATCAAGAGATGTATCTTCCTCCACCGTCTCTTGTGACAAGCGCAAAGCTTCCGACTTCATGCTGAGCAGTGAGTTTTTCAACAGGCAAAGCAGCGGGATGGTGAGGCTGATAATGGCGGCATCGCCGCTGACCATCTGTGTTGACTCCTCAAAGTTGGTCAACACCTGGCAGATATCAGACATCCACGTCCACTCCTCATTGTAGACTTGAGGAATCTGAGTGACCTGACTACCAGTTCTGATGGAAGTTGACATCTGGCAGTCTACAATTGCTCTGCGCTGCTGGTAAACTCTGGATAAAATGTTTAATGTCGAATTCCATCTTGTGGGCACGTCGCACAACAGTCGGTGAGCGGGCAGTTGTAGGCGGCGCTGCGCTGCCCTGAGAGTGGCAGCATCTGTGGTCGACTTGCAGAAAAGCGCACAGATGAGGCCACCTTGGTGAGCAAATCAGACAGATTGGGGTAGGTCTTGAGGAACCGCTGAACTATGAGATTGAACACGTGGGCCAGGCATGGCACATGTGTCAGTCTGCCGAGTTGCAGAGCCGCCACCAGGTTACGCCCGTTGTCACACACAACCATGCCTGGCTTGAGGTTCAGCGGTGCCAGCCACACATCGGTCTGCGCCGTGATGCCCTGTAACAGCTCTTGGGCGGTGTGCCTTTTGTCACCTAAGCTCAGCAGTTTGAGCACCGCCTGCTGGCGCTTACCCACGGCACTGCTGCTGCGCCTAGAGTTACCGACTGAAGGCGCCGTGCCCATGGATGGTAATTCGGAGGAGGAGTTGGAGCAGGAGGAGGGGTCAGAGGAGGAGGCATAGTACGTCTGAGAGACCGTGACTGAGGTAGGCCCCGCAATCCTTGGTGTGGGCAGTACATGAGCGGCCCCAAAGTCAGACTCGGTCCTAGCCTCCACCAAGTTAACCCAATATGACGTCAGTGATATATAGTGTCCCTGCCCGGCAGCACTTGTCCACGTGTCCGTGGTTAGGTGGACCTTCTCAGAAACGGCGTTGGTCAGGGCACAGATGATGTTCTGTGAAACCTGCTGGTGTAGGGATGGGACGGCACATCGGGAAAAATAGTGGCGGCTGGGGACCGAATACGAGGGGCAGCCACCGCCATGAGATTGCGAAAGGCCTCGGTCTCTACCAGCCTATAGGGCAGCATCTCCAGCCTCAGAAATTTGGAGATGTGGACGTTGAGGACTTGGGCATGTGGGTGGGTGGAACTGTATTTCCTCTTGCGCTCCAGCGTCTGCTGTAAAGACAGCTGAACGCTGCGCTGAGACACATTGGTGGACGCTGTGGAGGATCATGGAGGCGAAGGTGTGGTTTTCCGGCAGTCCTGGGCAGGGGTTTGACTAGCAGAGGCAGCGAGTGACACAGGGGAAGGAGCAGTGGTGTGACCCGCAGGAGGTGAACGGCCTTGGTTCCATTGAGTGGGGTGTTTAGCACTTATATGCCTGCGCATGCTGGTGGTGGTTAGGCTAGTAGTGGTGGCACCCCTGCTGATCCTGGTGAGGCACAGGTTGCACACCACAGTCCGTCGGTTATCCTCACTTTCTTTAAAGAACCTCCAGACTTGCGAACATCTAGGCCTCGCCACGGGAGCTTCACTACGTGAAACAGTTGCTGGTGATGCACCAGCTCTTGCCCTGCTTCTCTCTCTGGCCACACCACTGCCTCTTCCACCCTGTTCTGGTGCAGCACTCGCCTCCGCCTCAGAAGCACTGTCTTCACTCGGCTTATAAACCCAGCTTGGGTCAGTCACCTCGTCGCCCTCCGATTCCTCAGTCTGCTCCCCCCTCGGACTTCCTGCCCTGACAACGACTTCACCACTGTCTGACAACCGTGTCTCCTCATCGTCCGACACCTCTTTACACACTTCTTCCACTAAGTCAACAATGTCATCACCCTCAGACTGCGACAGTTGGAAAACTTGAGCATCGGGAAAGAGGTCAGCAGCAACCTGAGAAGTGGTTTGTGACTCTGGGAAGGGTCCAGAAAACAGTTCCTGAGAGTATGCCGGATCGCATTCCAAATTTTCCTGGGAGGGGGCAGACTGGGGGGAAGGAGGTTGAGGTGGAGGAGCCAGAGGAGTGCTCCCTTGGGTAACGTGGGTGGACTGCGTGGAAGACTGACTGGTGGACAAATTACTTGAAGCATTGTCCGCAATCCACGACATCAGCTGTTCGCACTGTTGTGGTTTCAACAGTCCTTTACCACATGTCCCTGTAAGTTGAGACATGAAGCTAGGGAGTGTAGCTCTGCGGTGTTCCCCTGCTCCCTCATCAGCAGGTACTATCTCACCCTGCCCAGGACCACAGCCTCTGCCCCCAGCAGTAATTTAATGCCCATGCCCACGCCCTCGTCCTCGACCCTTAGCCCTGGGGTTCAACATTTTCTGTATATAATTGTATTATATGTACAAAAAAAAAATGGGCCAGCTGTACTGAAACCCACAAACTTGTTCAATCTTAACAAGTTAATATATCGGTGGATAAGTTAGAGCAAAATTACGTATGTTATTACGTACCGTGCAGTATGGAGCAATTACACTGAAACTATTAGATTAGGCAGACTTGGTCTGCTTAATTGCAACCCAGACAAATGTCGCACAGAGATTTTTGTAATGTAGCTGTACCAGTGAGAGCAAAAGACCTTTTTTAATTACGTGACGTACAGAATGTGTCACCTGGACAGAAAATACGGATTGTGCTTTGTATATAGGTGGATAAGTTAGAGCTAAATTACGTATGTTATTACATACCGTGCAGTATGGAGCAATTAAACTGAATCTATTAGATTAGGCAGACTTGGTCTGCTTAATTGCAACCCAGACAAATGTCGCACAGAGATTTTTGTAATGTAGCTGTAGCAGTGAGAGCAAAAGATCTTTTTTAATTACGTGACGTACAGAATGTGTCACCTGGAAAGAAAATACGGATTGTGGTTTGTGGTGACTGGACAGCTGAACTGTGATACACAGAATGGTTCCACACAGCTGTATGAAATGGATTTGTATCACTGAGATAAAACAACAAAAAACTATTTTTTTTATTTATTTATTTTTTATATATATATATTTTTTTAACGTGACATGCAGAAAATATCAGAGAGCAAACTCAGCCCCTGCTGACTGTGGCTATTTTGACTGCAACCCAGAAAAATTTTGCACTCAGATTTTTCTAAAGTAGCTGTACCAGTGAGAGCAAAAGACCTTTTTTTAATTACGTGACGTACAGAATGTGTCACCTGGACAGAAAATACGGATTGTGGTTTGTGGTGACTGGACAGCTGAACTGTGACACACAGAATGGTTCCACACAGCTGTATGAAATGGATTTGTATCACTGAGATAAAACAACAAAAAAACTATTTTATTTTATATTTATATATATATTTTTTTCATATATATATATATTTTTTTAACGTGACATGCAGAAAATATAAGAGAGCAAACTTAGCCCCTGCTGACTGTGGCTATTTTGACTGCAACCCAGACAAATGTCGAACAAAATTTTTCTAATGTAGCTGTATCAGTGAAAGCAAAAGACCGTATTTGATTACGTGACATACAGTATGGGTCACCTGCTGAACAGCTGAACTGTGACACACAGAATGGTTCCACACTGCTGTATGAAATGGATTTGTATCACTGAGATAAAACAATAAAAAAAAAATGTTATATATGGCGATAGCTGCACTATTAGTGCCAGCTAGCCCAGAGACAAAAAAAGTGTCTTGTAGCCCTTGAAAGGGCTGTTTGGGTTCTTTTGAAATCCCTCCTGCCTAACAGAGAACTAAATGCAGGCTCTAACACTCTCCCTGAAACGCAGCAGATCTGTCCCTAACGACATCCAGACAGCATCTGAGCCGAGCACCACGGGCAGTCACTAGTATATTCCAGGGTCACCTGATCAGGCCAGCCAACCTTTGCTATCGACATGTAAGGGCCCCACATGATGCTGGGGGGTACCGCAGAGTCTCCTGGCTTGTGATTGGCTGAGTTTATAGGCGCCAAAAATTCAAAATGCGGGAGATGCCATTTCATCGAGCATTGCTCGATGCTCGTCCGAGCATCGATCGCTTACGAGAACCGTGATGCTCGAACGAGCACCAAGCTCAAAGGAGCATGCTCGCTCATCTCTAGTTATAACCTAAATACATGTTGAAAGCAGAATACTAGAGATGAGCGAGTAGTGAAATATTCGAAAGTTCGAAATTCGATTCGAATAGACAGCGAAAATCGACTATTCGACCGATTATCGAATCCCATTAAAGTCTATGGGAAAAAAATGCTCGCCACTTGGAAATCTCAATTCGACGACTTGGAGGTCACCAAGTCCACCCTGAAACCTCAGAAAAGGATGCCAACACTGCTGGAATGCAACTGGGACAGCAGGGGAAGCATGTCTGGGTGCATATAACGCGCCCAAGTCACACTTTTACGCCACTATCACAGCCTCTCAACAATACACTCCAAAGACAATGTAACCTCTCTGTAAAGTGAGACCATACAAGGAAACCTTCTTTCCTCTACATTGCCATGGACCCCAAGCCATACTAGACAAAAAAGAAGATAAAATTCTGCACCCCTTAAAATCACGTTGCCTATGACAACCACAGATGGCATAGGCAAGGGGGAAAGCAAATAGACCCCACCCTTAATTGTCATTGTGTGTGTGTGTGAGATGTGGTCAGACATGTCTTCTTTAAAATGTAAAAACAACTCAAACACATGCAGAAGCCTTAAAATACCCAAATTGTTGGCGCTTGAGATGTCAGTGACCCGACCTGGCCCAGTGTCATGTCTAGCAGGTAAAGCAGTGGGGATGTTGAGGGATGCGTAGGACCGCAAAAGGCAGGAAGAGGCCGTGGGCTGGCCAGAGGCTCATGGAAAATTTTGTGGAGGCCCAAGAGGTGAGACCTCTTAAAAATTATGTGGAGGCCCAAGAGGTGAGACCTCTTAAACATTTTGTGGAGGCCCAAGAGGTGAGACCTCTTAAACATTTTGTGGAGGCCCAAGAGGTGAGACCTCTTAAACATTTTGTGGAGGCCCAAGAGGTGAGACCTCTTAAACATTTGTGGAGGCCCAAGAGGTGAGACCTCTTAAAAATTTTGTGGAGGCCCAAGAGGTGAGCCATAAATATATAAATTTTTCTTATTTACGGAGCAATTCTACGGCGGTTAAGGAAGAGGAGGAGGTGGAGGAGGAAATGGCACTTCATACAGATGGCACTTCACTTTTGGCTGCTTTCCACTGTTGGAGAAGCAAAGTCCGGGTCAATCCACTTGCTGTTCATTTTGATTAGCGTCAGCCTGTCGGCACTGTCGGTTGACAGGCGGCTGCGCTGAACACCCTTTCTGATAGTACGCTGGCGGCAGGGCAGGCAAGCACCTCCAAGTCGTACAGGGACAGTTCCAGCCACGTGTCCAACTTGGAGACCCAGTAAGTGTAGGACGCCGAGGGATCGGGGAGGACAGGGTTACGGTCTGCCAGGTACTCCCGCAACATCTGCCGATACTTGTCCCTCCTGCTGATAGCGGGCCCCGCAGTGATGGAAGTTGCACGAGGGGGTGCCATGAACGTGTCCCACACCTTGGAGAGTGTTCCCCTGGTGGCTGTGGGCCTGATCGATGTTGAGGGACTCTGGGAGACCCTCTCCTCTCTGCCGCCAGCGATGGTGGGTGGGAAAATCTCCATCATGTTCTGCACGAGTTCCCTCTGGTATTCCAGCAATCGATTCGTCCTCTCCTCTACCGGAATAAAAGAGGAGACGTTATCTTTATACCGGGGGTCCAGGATTGCGAAGACCCAGTACAGTTTGTTCTCCACTATCCGGACAACACGTGTGTCCCTGGAAAAGCAGCCCAGCATGAAGTCAGCCATGTGTGCCAGACTCTGAATAGGCATGACCTCATTGCCCCCACCAGAAGGATCACTTGCCATTTCCTCCTCTTCCTCTTCCGCCTCCTCTCCGCCCCATCTGCTCTGAACCAATGGGACACACACAGCCTGACTGCTACCCTCGCCGCCAGCATCCTCCTCCTCTTCCACAGCCACCTCCACGTCGTCCTCCTCCTCCTCATCCTCCTCCTCCTCCTGCAACTGCCACCGAGAAGCAGACAAAAGTGTGGTCTGACTGTGTAGCTCCGTTGCGTCTCCTCCTACCCCGTCTCCTCTGCGTGCAATGCGTTCTCCCTTATTGCGATGAGCGATTCTTTAAGGACGCATAGGAGCGGGATGGTTACGCTCACTATAGCGTCTTCGCTGCTGACCTTCTTGGTGGACTCCTCAAAGATACGCAGTACATCGCATATGTCTGCCATCCATGGCCACTCGTGGTTGGCAAACTGAGGGAGCTGAGTTGGAGGCACGCGTGGATTCATAATCTGGTACTCCATCAATGCTCTCTGCTGCTCACACACCCTGGCCAACATGGAATAGGTGGAATTCCAGCGAGTCGGCAGGTCGCACAACAGCCGATGTTCAGGCAAATGGAGGCGTTGCTGGAGTTTTTTTAAGCTAGCAGCAGCTACAGTTGACTTCCGAAAGTGAGCGCACAAGCGCCGCACTTTCACCAGTAGCTCTGCCAGGTTGGGGTAAGTCTTTAGAAATTTTTGGACTACCAGATTAAAAACGTGGGCCAGGCATGGTACGTGATTGAGTTCGGCAAGCTCCAGAGCCGCCACCAGGTTACAGCCGTTATCGCACACGACCATGCCTGGTCCTAGCTGCAGCGGCGACAGCCACATCTCCATCTGCTGCAATATGGCGTCCCTCACTTCTGGGGCGCTGTGCTTCCTGTCGCCCAAGCTGATGAGCTTAAGCACCGCCTGCTGACGTCTCCCCGCGCCAGTGCTGCAACGCTTCCAGCTAGCGGCTGAGGGCGATGTTAAGGCAGAGGAGGAGGAGGAGGAAGAGGAGGGGGGTGTATCAGAACCCGTGCTTGCAATCTTGGGCGGGGGTGGTAGGTAGGCCATCTCTGTTTGCGACCCCGTCCCCGCTTCCACAACATTCACCCAGTGTGCCGTCAAAGAAATGTATCGTCCCTGGCCGCAAGCGCTTGTCCACGAGTCGGTGGTCAAGTGGACCTTTGCGCTGACTGCGTACCTCAGGGCCCGCCTGATGTTACGCGACACGTGCTGGTGCAGGGCGGGGACGGCACTCCGGGAAAAGTAGTGGCGGCTGGGGACGGAATAGCGAGGTGCGGCAGCCGCCATCAGGTCGTGGAAGGCCTGCGTCTCCACAAGCCTAAACGGCAACATCTCCAGGGCCAGCAGTTTGGAGATGTGGCAGTTTAAGGCTTGGGCTTGGGGGTGACTCGAGGCGTACTTCCGCTTGCAGTCGAACGCCTGCGAGATGGACAGTTGTTGGGACGAGGAGTGTGAAGGTGCAGGCGAAGAGGCGGGGGAAGGGGAGGCTGAAGGAGAAGGCCCCAAAGTAGCCGAGGCAGAGGCAGATGTGGAGGTGTCCTGGCTGGAGGTCTGGACCGCAGTGGCAGCACACAACAAAGGGGAAGAGACAGTGGCAGCAAGACCGGGCGCAGGTTGTATTGCGTTTGTTCTCTCCCACTCAGCCCAGTGCTTGACTTCCAAGTGACGCCGCATGCCTGAGGTGGTCAGATTGCTCTTCTCAGAGCCCCTACTCAGTTTTGAGTGGCAGAGTGTGCAAACCGTGCTCAGTTTGTCATCCGCACAAACATTAAAAAATCTCCACACCACAGAAGTACGAGGCCTCGATGGGGGAGCTTCGCGCGAATGCCCGCTGCCGGGAACAGCTTCGGCCCTGCTGGCTGTGGCCTCACTTCTCTGTCTGGACTGTCCTCTGCCAATGGACATCCCTCTGCCTGTGGACATCCCTCTGCCTCTGGACATCCCTCTGCCTCTGGACATCCCTCTGCCTCTTGCTGCCTTTTTCGGTGCTACGCAGACCACCACCTCTCCACTGCTTTCCTCGCTGGACATCACCCCTGGCCAAGTGGGGTCGGTCATTTCGTCATCCACCACCTCCTCTTCCACTTCCTCACTCTGCTCCTCCTGCTGCCCACTGGACATTCCAACAGCCTCCCTTGATGGCAACTGCGTCTCATCATCATCATCGCTCATGATAACAGATGCTGGTTCAGGGTCCACATCAGCAGGAGATGGCGAAAACTCAAGTGTTTGGGCATCACTACAAACAAATTCCTCTGCTAGCTCCTGGGATTCTTCCGGCACATCTGAAAAGGACCCGAAAAAGAGCTCCTGGGAGGGGTCAATGGTGGGATGACTCTGTTGGCCAGGTGTGGTGGAAGGAGGGTCAGAGTGAGACTGTGTGGATGACTGGCTGGTGGACAACTGTGTGGAAGCGCTATCGGCTATCCATTGCACCACCTGTTCAACCTGCTCAGGCCTCAACAGCGGTGTAACCCGCCCCCTGCTTAACTGTCCCATAAAGGCAGGGATTCTGGATGAGCGGGATCCTGGCTGACCCTCACCAGCACGCATTGTATCCCCACTGGCTTCAACAAGGCCCCCAACAGCATTTCCGCGCCCCCGTCCTCGTCCACGTCCTATTCCGCTAGCCCCCCTTCGCATTTTATTTTTTTTGGTTACAATATTTTGCCTTCACAGCCGTGAAATTATTTTGCAAGAGAACGCACAGTACAGTTGCCAATTATAAGGCCTATATATTTCATATTTCAAGGTACACAGCCGTGTACTAACTGTTCAGACGGTGGGTATTAACACCAGGTATTTAAATTAGTTTGCAAGAGAACGCACAGTACAGTTGCCAATTATAAGGCCTAAATATTTTATAGTTCAAGGTACACAGCCGTGTACTAACTGTTCAGACGGTGGGTATTAACACCAGGTATTTAAATTAGTTTGCAAGAGAACGCACAGTACAGTTGCCAATTATAAGGCCTAAATATTTTATAGTTCAAGGTACACAGCCGTGTACTAATTGTTCAGACGGTGGGTATTAACACCAGGTATTTAAATTATTTTGCAAGAGAACGCACAGTACAGTTGCCAATTATAAGGCCTATATATTTTAATAGTTCAAGGTACACAGCCGTGTACTAACTGTTCAGACGGTGGGGTATTAACGCCAGGTATTTAAATTAGTTTGCAAGAGAACGCACAGTACAGTTGCCAATTATAAGGCCTAAATATTTTATAGTTCAAGGTACACAGCCGTGTACTAACTGTTCAGACGGTGGGTATTAACACCAGGTATTTAAATTATTTTGCAAGAGAACGCACAGTACAGTTGCCAATTATAAGGCCTATATATTTTATAGTTCAAGGTACACAGCCGTGTACTAACTGTTCAGACGGTGGGTATTAACACCAGGTATTTAAATTATTTTGCAAGAGAACGCACAGTACAGTTTGCCAATTATAAGGCCTAAATATTTTATAGTTCAAGGTACACAGCCATGTACTAACTGTTCAGACGGTGGGTATTAACACCAGGTATTTAAATTATTTACGAGAGAACGCACAGTACAGTTGCCAATTATAAGGCCTATATATTTTATAGTTCAAGGTACACAGCCGTGTACTAACTGTTCAGACGGTGGGTATTAACACCAGGTATTTAAATTATTTTGCAAGAGAACGCACAGTACAGTTGCCAATTATAAGGCCTATATATTTTATAGTTCAAGGTACACAGCCGTGTACTAACTGTTCAGACGGTGGGTATTAACACCAGGTATTTCAATTATTTTGCAAGAGAACGCACAGTACAGTTGCCAATTATAAGGCCTATATATTTTATAGTTCAAGATACACAGCCGTGTACTAACTGTTCAGACGGTGGGTATTAACACCAGGTATTTAAATTATTTTGCAAGAGAACGCACAGTACAGTTGCCAATTATAAGGCCTATATATTTTATAGTTCAAGGTACACAGCCGTGTACTAACTGTTCAGACGGTGGGTATTAACACCAGGTATTTAAATTATTTTGCAAGAGAACGCACAGTACAGTTGCCAATTATAAGGCCTATATATTTTATAGTTCAAGGTACACAGCCGTGTACTAACTGTTCAGACGGTGGGTATTAACACCAGGTATTTAAATTATTTTGCAAGAGAACGCACAGTACAGTTGCCAATTATAAGGCCTAAATATTTTATAGTTCAAGGTACACAGCCATGTACTAACTGTTCAGACGGTGGGTATTAACACCAGGTATTTAAATTATTTTACGAGAGAACGCACAGTACAGTTGCCAATTATAAGGCCTATATATTTTATAGTTCAAGGTACACAGCCGTGTACTAACTGTTCAGACGGTGGGTATTAACACCAGGTATTTAAATTATTTTGCAAGAGAACGCACAGTACAGTTGCCAATTATAAGGCCTATATATTTTATAGTTCAAGGTACACAGCCGTGTACTAACTGTTCAGACGGTGGGTATTAACACCAGGTATTTAAATTATTTTGCAAGAGAACGCACAGTACAGTTGCCAATTATAAGGCCTATATATTTTATAGTTCAAGATACACAGCCGTGTACTAACTGTTCAGACGGTGGGTATTAACACCAGGTATTTAAATTATTTTGCAAGAGAACGCACAGTACAGTTGCCAATTATAAGGCCTATATATTTTATAGTTCAAGGTACACAGCCGTGTACTAACTGTTCAGACGGTGGGTATTAACACCAGGTATTTAAATTATTTTGCAAGAGAACGCACAGTACAGTTGCCAATTATAAGGCCTAAATATTTTATAGTTCAAGGTACACAGCCGTGTACTAACTGTTCAGATGGTGGGTATTAACACCAGGTATTTAAATTATTTTGGCAAGAGAACGCACAGTACAGTTGCCAATTATAAGGCCTATATATTTTATAGTTCAAGGTACACAGCCTGTGTACTAACTGTTCAGACGGTGGGTATTAACACCAGGTATGTAAATTAGTTTGCAAGAGAACGCACAGTACAGTTGCCAATTATAAGGCCTATATATTTTAAAGTTCAAGGTACACAGCCGTGTACTAACTGTTCAGACGGTGGGTATTAACACCAGGTATTTAAATTAGTTTGCAAGCGAACGCACAGTACAGTTGCCAATTACAAGGCCTATATATTTTATAGTTCAAGTACACAGCCGTGTACTAAGTGATCAGACGGTGTGTATGAACACCAGGTATTGAGAATTACTTTGCAAGAGAACGCACAGTACAGTTGCCAATTATAAGGCCTATATATTGTATATTTCAAGGTACACAG